>JAUCBJ010001890.1:0-26295 GCA_032718475.1 Nemertoderma westbladi | reverse complement strand
CTCCCTCACTTCCCTCACTTCCCTCACTTCCCTCACTCACTCCCTCACTTCCCTCACTTCCCTCACTTCCCTCACTCACTCCCTCACTTCCCTCACTTCCCTCACTCACTCCCTCACTTCCCTCACTTCCCTCACTTCCCTCACTTCCCTCACTTCCCTCACTTCCCTCACTTCCCTCACTCACTCCCTCACTTCCCTCACTTCCCTCACTCACTCCCTCACTTCCCTCACTTCCCTCACTCACTCCCTCACTTCCCTCACTTCCCTCACTTCCCTCACTTCCCTCACTTCCCTCACTTCCCTCACTTCCCTCACTTCCCTCACTTCCCTCACTTCCCTCACTTCCCTCACTTCCCTCACTTCCCTCACTTCCCTCACTCACTCCCTCACTTCCCTCACTTCCCTCACTTCCCTCACTTCCCTCACTCACTCCCTCACTCACTCCCTCACTCACTCCCTCACTTCCCTCACTTCCCTCACTTCCCTCACTTCCCTCACTCACTCCCTCACTTCCCTCACTTCCCTCACTCACTCCCTCACTTCCCTCACTTCCCTCACTTCCCTCACTTCCCTCACTTCCCTCACTTCCCTCACTTCCCTCACTTCCCTCACTCACTCCCTCACTTCCCTCACTTCCCTCACTTCCCTCACTTCCCTCACTTCCCTCACTTACCTCACTTCCCTCACTTCCCTCACTTCCCTCACTTCCCTCACTTCCCTCACTTCCCTCATTTCCCTCACTTCCCTCACTTCCCTCACTTCCCTCACTTCCCTCACTTCCCTCACTTCCCTCACTTCCCTCACTTCCCTCACTCACTCCCTCACTCACTCCCTCACTTCCCTCACTCACTCCCTCACTTCCCTCACTTCCCTCACTTCCCTCACTTCCCTCACTCACTCCCTCACTTCCCTCACTTCCCTCACTTCCCTCACTTCCCTCACTTCCCTCACTTCCCTCACTTCCCTCACTCACTCCCTCACTTCCCTCACTTCCCTCACTTCCCTCATTTCCCTCACTTCCCTCACTTCCCTCACTTCCCTCACTCACTCCCTCACTTCCCTCACTTCCCTCACTTCCCTCACTTCCCTCACTTCCCTCACTTCCCTCACTTCCCTCACTTCCCTCATTTCCCTCACTTCCCTCACTTCCCTCACTTCCCTCACTTCCCTCACTTCCCTCACTTCCCTCACTCACTCCCTCACTTCCCTCACTTCCCTCACTCACTCCCTCACTTCCCTCACTCACTCCCTCACTTCCCTCACTTCCCTCACTTCCCTCACTTCCCTCACTTCCCTCACTTCCCTCACTTCCCTCACTTCCCTCACTCCCTCACTTCCCTCACTTCCCTCACTGCCTCACTTCCCTCACTTCCCTCACTGCCTCACTTCCCTCACTTCCCTCACTTCCCTCACTTCCCTCACTTCCCTCACTTCCCTCACTTCCCTCACTTCCCTCACTTCCCTCACTTCCCTCACTTCCCTCACTTCCCTCACTTCCCTCACTTCCCTCACTTCCCTCACTCACTCCCTCACTTCCCTCACTCACTCCCTCACTTCCCTCACTTCCCTCACTTCCCTCACTGCCTCACTTCCCTCACTTCCCTCACTTCCCTCACTTCCCTCACTTCCCTCACTTCCCTCACTTCCCTCACTTCCCTCACTTCCCTCACTCACTCCCTCACTTCCCTCACTTCCCTCACTTCCCTCATTTCCCTCACTTCCCTCACTTCCCTCACTTCCCTCACTTCCCTCACTTCCCTCACTTCCCTCACTTCCCTCACTTCCCTCACTTCCCTCACTTCCCTCACTTCCCTCACTCCTCCCTCACTTCCCTCACTTCCCTCACTTCCCTCACTTCCCTCACTTCCCTCACTTCCCTCACTTCCCTCACTTCCCTCACTTCCCTCACTTCCCTCACTTCCCTCACTTCCCTCACTTCCCTCACTTCCCTCACTTCCCTCACTTCCCTCACTTCCCTCACTTCCCTCACTTCCCTCACTTCCCTCACTTCCCTCACTTCCCTCACTTCCCTCACTTCCCTCACTTCCCTCACTTCCCTCACTTCCCTCACTTCCCTCACTTCCCTCACTTCTGTATACTAGCTTTGACTCTCCCAGCTATAGTGATAGTATGCAACCTTGGGAGTTAATGTGCGGTCTTACGAGTAAATGTCAAGAGATTAGACTTCATGTTGCCTCCATTGATTCACTCTTCTTAACTTTATAAAATAACTCCACCCTTATTTAAAGTTTTAAAAATTATGACTTAGTCGACTAATTTTCCAAAATATATTATAAAAACATATAATTTCTTGAATAAATAGACCTAATAGTAATAAATATTGTTGGCAAATACATTTATAATACTAATATAATAATTAGGGATAAATAATCCTAATACTAATATAAATGTTATGGATAAATAGTCCTAATACTATTATGAAAGGAACTCAAACAAACAAATGTCAATAGCGTCGTCCTGCGCGAGCAAATACTGTACGAGAGTTTGATGTTATAGGTCTTCGAAAATAAGTAAAAGCTGGTTGATTTTCTTTAATTTCATCTTCCTCATTAACCAACTGTTTCTTAATTTCATTCAATTGTTCATTCATTTTCAGTAATTTACTTTTATTTCCCAGAACCTGTCTTAATATCTCTTCTCTATTTTCCTCATTTTCTTCCATTTGTTTAATAAATTTCCGTATTTGATTTTTGTTTCCTAATATTTGTCTCAATATCTCTTCTTTATTTTCATCATTCTCTTCTAAATGTTTAATAATTTTCCGCAATTTATTCTTATTTCCAAGTAATTGTCTCAATATTTCCTTATTATTATCATTTTCATCATCTTCTTCACTTTCCTGACCTTCACTTTCTTCGTCCTCTTCATGACCTTCACTTTCTTCATCCTCTTTCTGACCTTCACTTTCGTCATCCTCTTCCCCGCCTTCACTTTCTTCATCGTCTTCCTGACCTTCGCTTTCTTCATTCTCTTCCTGACCTTCGCTATCTTCACCCTCTTCCTGACCTTCACTTTCTTCGTCATCTTCCTGACCTTCACTCACTTCGTTCTCAACCTCACTCTCTTCAACTTCATCCTGACCCTCACTATTTTCATTCTCCATCTCATCGTCCTCTTCTTCTTCACTTTCCTCACTCAAATTTTCATCATTTTCTAGGGGTAACTGTTTTTGTATCCTTTTCAAAATATTCATAACTTTATGAAATTTATTTTCCGTTGTCTGTTTTATCTTTAATATATCACGCTCAACTCTCTTTTTCTTTTCATCTTCACTAAAAATATCTTCGGATTTTTTAAATTTCTTTGGTAATGGATCCATTAGTTTATCCTTTCTATGTCTTTCCATGTGACGAGATAGATTGTCTTGTCTCATTTCTTTATTACAAACCAAACATTTTTCATAACTAGGCATTATATAGCAATGTCAATTGATATTATGAGTTTTCGATAAATGATTTTACATAATTTTAAATAAATAAAACTTTTATGAAAATAAATAAAACTTTTAAAAATAAAAATTAGAGAATGAATGGGAATGCGGTGACTGGGGGCTTTTATAGAGGGAGGTTAGAATGGAGTTGTGAAAGAAGAATAATCTATTGCCATACCAGATGTTTATTCTAATTTCTTGGATGAATTGATATAATAACGAAGCTGTGGGTATGAATAATTTAAGCTCTATCGCAAGCCCCATTCACGCAGGCCCCATTCACGCATTGATGATTGGGTTAGTCATGCTATACGGTTAATAAGAGCCCGAGCAGCCATAGATTATTGAGGGATGACTCGGGGCTAAACTGGGGCCACTTTATTTTGGTGAAAGGGTATATTTATGTTTTGGGCCTCGATTGCGTCTTTATATTTAATTCTATCATTTTATTGTACGGCAAAAATAATACAAATGTATTGTATATTGTATTGTATATTTCGTTTGTTATAGTACAATTTATTCATCTCGCGTCCCCCTATCTGATTGATTTGTATCAAATTAAATTGCCTTTGGCAACATTATTTGATACGAATCGATTGATTAAACAATTAATTAATTGTTTAATCGACCAATTAATTAATTGTTTAATTAATTAATGACCTACTTAACACCCAAGGTGTGAAGTAGGACCAAACTGTCGCCAAAGAGGGGTAACCATTACTACTCACGGCTCTATATGTTAGAATGTTTTTTGAAAATTGGCCAAAACGTACACAATCATATTACAAAAATGTATCTGAAGAAAATTCCTGAAAAATTTGTCGCATTGACACTAATTAGCACATTTCGTGGTGCTAAAAAATTTCATTGCATGCATATTTTTGAAAATTTTTCGAAAAATCTAAGTATTTACATGCAAATACACTTTTGTATACAATACAACCACGCTGATTCCAAATCCGTTGTCTATTTTTTCACTGCAATTCAAGTATTTCCGCAATTGCGAAATCAATTTTTTCGCATTTTAGTACTTGCACTTCTCGTGCTATTATGGTGCTTCTTAAAAATTCCGAATTTTGACATCGAATTATACACAATCTTGTTATAAATGGGTTCAGCGCTCAAAATAACCCAATATCACTGATATAGTTTAGTTTTAGTTTAGTTTTATTTCTTTTAATCACGTTAAATGTAAAATTGTGTATATTTATGTGTGTATATATTAGGTTAAAAATTATTCTTTCGAAAACCTTAGCTAAAGGTGATGTTACTGCTACCGGTCTGTAGTTTATTGGATCATCAATATCACCATTTTTGTATACTGGAGTTACACTAACTAATTTAAGTTTATCTGGAAATATCGATTTGGTCAAGCTTTGATTAATTATATATGTCAGTGGTACCAGGATATCTGTTGCTATTAATTTTATAATTTTAATTGGTATATTTGATGGCCCACTAGATTTGTTATCTTTTAATTTATTTATTATTTCTAAGACTTCAATTTGTGTTATACATTTAAATGCAAAATTTTCTTCGATGCTTCAGAGAATTCACAAGGCAGTACGCTAAAATTAGATATTAATTTGGCATCAATGTTGGAACAAACTAAATCAATAAGTCTTTCAGTGGTTTTTGTTATTCTTGTAGGGGTGTCATTATTTATGAGTGATATACAGTATAAGTTCAGTAGATCTTCAAGTTTTTTTTTTGGGATTTTGTTTATCTTTTAACATGTTTATATTAAAGTCTCCCTTCCCTGTATTACGATTTTTTTATTTGGCTCTAATGTTAATGCATGTTCTAGCTCTTCCGATATGTTATCAAAAAATAAATTTCTTGACCTAGGGGGATTATATAGCGTACAAATTAAATATCCATCCATTTCAATCCATATGGATTCTAATCTATTACATGATTTTATGTCGTGACGTATTTTACTATTTATTCCATCTGGCACATAAGTTACTACTCCACCCCCCTTCCGTGATTTGCGATCCCGGCGGTATGTTGTAAATCCATTAATACTTATAATCTTATCACTATGGTAACGTTTTAACCATGTCTCCGATATATATACGGCATTGGATATAAGTTAACTGAAACAAGTAGTTTATTTGAAAATTATATATTTGAACAGTTCTAGTAGGGGATTTTTTCATTTTCGAGCCACTTTGGCTAACTACAGCGTCTTATAATTGTCACCAATGAAATCAGCACATACGAAAACCTCATTTTGGGTGAGGATATTGAAGTTGTATCCTATTTCAAAATTTGAAATTTCACACTACTTGCACTTTTGGTGCTCTTGTGGTACTTTTTCAAATTTCCAAATTTTAACACGAAATTTTACCCATAATTGTTTTCAATGGGTTTGGTGTTCAAAATATCCGAATTTTAACGATTTATTTCACCATAGAGTGAAGTTACCCCAAAGAAACTGAAATGTGAAATTTCAGTGCTGAAAAGTGCTGACATAGGTGTCACAGCTTCCTTATATCTCGAAAACTACAGGTCGTGTGAACTTCTAGTTTTTTTCATAATGATTCCTGATAAATTTGAGGAAATTTCATGGAATTTGGAGTTCCATTAATGGATCATCTCTAGAGAATCTAAAAAAAACAACAGAGTGGGTTGGATTTCAACCCCCCTTGGGCTTTTCAGGGTTAACTGATGTGAACGTTTTCAGTATCAAATAAAGTCTTGTCGTTTTTTTTAGTTTTGAAATTGTCGATAAGTTATAACGGATGGAAAATTTAATTTATTTTGAAAAACCGATATTTTCCTTGAAAAGTGCGAAACAAAAATTCTGCTAGAAATTTTCAAGTAATTACACATTCTGATTACAAAAATTAAAATTCTGAAAATAAAGTTATATTAATGATTATATTATATTTATTGTCACGTAAGTAAAAACCCTCACCGGCATGTCCCAATTAGTTGAATTGATTTGAAAGTCTTCCCTAATCTGCATAATAGTATTTCTATTATTTTGTAATTTTGATCTACAAAATATATCGATTTCTGATTTACGACGCTAGATGGCTCCCAATAATTATCATTATTCACATTGCATACAGTAAAAAATCGTCGTTTGCAGATGTATTTGAGACCAAATAATGCTAGCTCATCGTGCATGGTGGAATAAAACCCCGAGTTGGCCCTGATTAAATACAATTAAAATATAATTGGGTGATCAGTACTTTTTTGTAGGAAGAACGAAAGGATTGTCTCGATTTTTGGAATGCAACTGAGGTGGATGTGAATGAAAACGTTGGGAAGATGAATAAAAGAAGGGCAGAAAAATTGCCTTGCGATACTGAGCTTATGGAATTAATATGACCTGAATGGCGCCTATGGAAACATTTTGAGTTCAGAGATGCAGGTATGAATGTCGAAAGTAAAGGTGCCTATTTGAAGTTCATACATCATAGGTTTAGTCGTTTATAGATAAGATAGGCGGACGAGCGATAGTGAGTAAAGGTGATGCAGAGTACGAGTTTATTTATTTTGGTATGCAAGGGTTTAATAGATGTCATGAGAGCTCCTGAAAAGAGTTGGACAAAATTCCAGGTAGGTGTGGAATAAGTGAAAAATAGAGTAAACGGAGGATATGTAAAGGGATAATATAACACAGTTTGAAAAAAAATACCAGCTGGTCTGGGAAATAAAGTTGGGTTAATTTGGAGATTAATTGGCTCGCTCTATAATTAAGATGGCTAGCTAGCTATATATTTTATTATTATGATAGCCTAGGAATGGGAATGAGTATTGGGAGCGCACTCTAAAAGGATGTTAATTATGGATACATTTAGTATCAATATTCAATAATCTAATACGAGTGATATTATTGATTGTTTTAAATGATTTTTGTCATGCTGAATTATTTCGATTTATATTATTGGTCGTTTTAAATAATTTTTTTCAACTTAATTATTTCGCTTGATATTATTGATCGAATTAAATAATGTTTCAAAAATGCATTATTTTGCTTAATATTATAGGTTGATTTAAAACTTGTTTTCTGTTGAATTATTTTGCTTTATTTTTAAATATTTCAACCGATAATTATAGGTAGTTTTAAATAAGACAGTGAATTATTTCAACGTATAATTATTGGTCTTATTAAATGCGATCAGCTGACTGTGAATTATTTCAACGTATAATTATTGGTCGATTTAAATGATGTTATTTGTCTCAAAAGCACTATTACGGAGCGAGAGGAGCGCGACTAAAGCCTAATTGAAATTATCCAATGTATTTCTAAAAATTGTGACGAATCTGGTTCAGCAAATATTATCAATGTGAATAGGGACGATTTAGAGCGTTTAACCGGAAAAATTTTAATATTTGGAATAGTTTAAACGTTCTCTTTTTTATGAGGAAGATGGAAATGGAATGGACTCTGTTGGCGTTAGCCGTGATTCGGCAATGTTTGTCGGCGATGAAACTAATATAATGATTGATTTGGACTGCAATAGTAAGTTTATATATTGTAACTGAGGCATATTTGTAATAAAATACTGGTACAGTATCAGCTTATCTGATAATGTACCAGTATTTTATTATTTAAATATTATTTTTAATTGTTGATTATTTCGTTTAGGCCTCAATCAATGTAAGTAAGTCTTTCCGGTATGATGCCCGGTCACTTTATTCTACATAGAGGTCCGCGTCCTTCAGTCCTTTGATGTTTCAGATATCGAGTGAAGGCCTCGATCACTGCACTACGTCCATTAGCGATATAGCTGACTATGAATTAAGAGAGCAAGTTCAGCAGGTAAGCGCAACCGTAATTAATTTGTATTTTTTTTTTTTTATTGATCTGTTTTTATTTTTAAATAACCAATAAGCTTAATCTAAGAAATTTGAATTTCCTGCTAACTTGTTGTGCACTATTTATAATATATCGAAATGTAAAGTATTAAATAATAAGCTTAATCGTAATCGTAATTCGTAATCGTAAGCGTAATCGTACAATGTCCTTCTATTCTATTTATTAATACTACTGAGGTAATAGTCACTTATTTCGTTATTGTCCTCTGTGATAATAATGTATAGACATGACCTACTATAGATACGATATACTTTTTATTTGTCTCATCTGAAAGAGGATAACATTTTAGTTAGGGACAAGTACTTTCGACACGCTAGACTTATTGTTTCAGGGGTTCTATCTAAGAGAAATAACTGGCCCACTAAATTTAGGGGCTTTGCAGCGGCTTGGCGGGTCGTATCTACAGTAGGTCATGGTATAGATTTCAGGATGGTATCATAACAGATATAAATCCATAAATCCACATACTTGGCGTGAAGCATTTATTGATATTTATTGAAAGCAGATGTTTTTCAACATCTCTTTACAATCAAGTGGTCTGAGGATAGTGTGCGAAAGCGGAAAGAAAAGACAATAGTTGTATTTTGGGGTGATTTGATTCAAGTTTTGGGTGGTACCATTCTTATCAGACCGACATTTGAATAACCAATTGAAATCATAAAATGTTATTGCTTCCTTTAATTCCTTAATAAATTTATCTCTTTCTTGCTTTCTTCTTGATTACTGAATTACTCTTAATCTCTCTCTGATAATTAATAATGATAATTGGTTTATTCTCTTATTTATTTTCTTATCGAAATGCAATTACTGGTAATATATATTTCAAAATTGTAACATTACCCAACGCCGTTAGTATTAACAGCGAGTTTTTATTTAGTACTTTACAACTTTAGACAACTTTAAATGACATTGGAAATGGATGGACGTTAGTAACAAGCTCAGCAGTAAGAAACTCGGCCAATGCATCAATTGGCGGAGTAGGAATTCTGCTAAGCCCATTTGCACTTAAGACCCTAACTAAACAACATCGAATCTATAAATTCTAGGGTTATGATCGCAACATTTGATGGGAATCCCAAGACAACAGTTATATGTTGCTACAGTCCAACCAATGCCTCAGAGCCAGAACAAGCAGTCAAGTTTTATGAAGATCTGACTGGACTTATAAAGGACATTCCGAAACACAATGTTAAAGTCATTGCTGGTGACCTTAATGCGCAAATTGGCCCAGAAGACATCAATGGTTACACCTATTACACCAGTTCTAACAGAAATGGGTACTTACTTTTAGACCTAATGGAAAAATGTGAATTGATACCAATAAACAACACATTCGAAAAGAGTAAGGGGAAGTTATGGACCTTTCAATACCCTAATGGAACCAAAGCACAACTGGATTACATCCTTATAAACAAAAAGTGGAGAAACAGCATGATCAACTGCGAGGCATACAGCTCGTTCAACCTAATTGGTTCGGACCACAGAATTGTGACTGCAGAGATCAGACTCAGTTTGAGAGCCAGCAAACCCAGGACAAGCAAGCAAATCAACTATGACTGGGAGAAACTCAGAACTGACAATGCAGTAAAAGGATGCTTACACAGTAGAAGTTCAAAACCGCTTTGAAGCACGTCAGTCAATGGATGAAGACCAGTCCACCGATTCAATATACCAGAATATAATAACAGCCCACAAGGAATCAGCTAAGAGGCATATCCCCCAAAAACCCAAACGAAAACAGTATGTGCCATGGCAAAACTCTGAGGTTACTTGTAAGAGAGAAGATCTTAAGATAGCCTACAAAGTTAAAACTGAACAACCAACAACCGAAAACATTAACAAGGTTGAGAAAGATAAGGACGATCTTAAATTGGCCTACAACATCAGCCAGGAAAAGTACATACAGGATAAAACTGAAGCAATTACAACTGCTCACATACAGCAACAATCAAGACTTACCTGGCAAACTGTAAATGAGGTATCTGGTCGGAAAAGTTGTGCAAAGGGGCGCCTCAAAGCCGATAGTCCTGAAGAACGTGTTGGGAAGTGGAAAAATCACTTCAGCAACTTGCTTGGGCAGCCACCAAACATCGAGGTCAGCCCTACAAGGAAAATATATGACAAGACACTACCTATAGAAACAGGGGAAGTGGATTAGATGAAATCCCAGCGGAGGTATGGAAAACAGGAGTGCTAAACAGACCATTATTGAATGTTTGCAACCGGATGTTAAAAGGGGAAAAGCCACCACCAATTTGGACTAAATGTTAACTAAAGCCTCTCCCCAAGAAAGGAGACCTCAGTATACCAACAAACTATCGTGGGATCTGTCTGCTTGTGGTAGCTGCCAAAATATACAATAAAATGATTCTATATAGGATTAGGCCTCACATAGAGAAACTACTGCGTAAGAGCCAAAATGGATTTCGACCAAGTAGATCAACAATAGCTCAGATACTTGCACTACGGAGACTGATTGAAGGAATTAAGTCGAAGAATCTCCCCGCAGCCATACAGTGCTACTTTACACACAAGTATGTAAATAGTTAAATTAATTTTAATTAAAATAAATTGTAATTCAAATTAAATTATTAGCAAAATTATTATATATAACCGTATATAATATAGGGATGTCCCATAAAATCCAAAATTCAAACTAACAGCCTGGGTTGTTTTCGGTGTAGGGGTTTTCGAGGTTGATTTGTTAATTAATTTTAGTGAGCCATACAAACATTGGAAAATTCGTTATTTTAGTATTACTTTGTTTAATTCCATTGAGGAGTATATCAGGCAGCTATATCAGGCAATATATAATCAATAAATTTATTTAGATATAATATATAATATATAATCTATATTATTCTTATTTATTATCTTTCAGCTGGAAAATCCAGTCTGTTATCAGAAAGTAATATCGGCCTGTCAGATCTGCTGACATTTGCAACAACTGGTTCAGATGTTGTCCGCTCTTGGATTTGACATTGACCCAACTGTTATGTTCCTCCACCCGCTGATGATGATTTATTCCAATGGAATTGGCATTACCAGTTGTAAATGATTACGATGAGTTTAAAAGAAGTATGCTACGAGTTATTGAAATGGTTACGACCTTTACTGATAACTGAAAATTGTAATGCATGTATTGAGACTATATGTTTAGAGATATATTAGATATTATTGTGAGATAAAGAAAGGTACTGATGTACCTAATCCGATATTACTGTATATACCGGTATATACTCTATATATTTTTATGTTTTATTTATTATTTTATTATTTTTATGTATTTATTATTTTATATATATATGTTTTCGCAGGCATTCATTCAGGCCCTCCCAGTCAAACCCATAAGACGCAGGATCCACTATATCCTCGGTGTTAGATTCCATGAGTGACAAGCAACTGTTAATAAAAATTTTTTTGGCGACCAGTAAGATTCCGTACGAAGTCCATGAATTCATTTTCAATTCATTGAATTCCATTTATGAATTCCTGTAATGATGAATTAATACGAGGGTAATGGTGAAAAATATCGAGACTTGAAAAACATCGAGAGTAAAAATAACGAGAGTAAAAATATCGAGAGTAAAAATAACGAGTGTTGAAAATTAACGTGATTAAAAAACATCGAGAGTAAAAATAACACGAGATGAAAAATATCGAAAATAACGAGTGTTGAAAAATATCGAGTGTTGAAAAATATCGAGAGTAAAAATATCGAGTGTTGAAAAATATCGAGAGTAAAAATATCGAGTGTTGAAAAATATCGAGAGTAAAAATATCGAGTGTTGAAAAATATCGAGAGTAAAAATATCGAGTGTTGAAAAATATCGAGTGTTGAAAAATATCGAGAGTAAAAATATCGAGTGTTGAAAAATATCGAGAGTAAAAATATCGAGTGTTGAAAAATATCGAGAGTAAAAATATCGAGTGTTGAAAAATATCGACTGTTGAAAAATATCGAGTGTTGAAAAATATCGAGAGTAAAAATATCGAGTGTTGAAAAATATCGAGTGTTGAAAAATATCGAGTGTTGAAAAATATCGAGTGTTGAAAAATATCGAGTGTTGAAAAATATCGAGAGTAAAAATATTGCATTTTACTTGAGCATTTTATTTAGAATTATGGAACAATATTGCAGTGCATGGGTTACAACAGTGCAAGTGAATGGCATTATGTAATACACCTTGGGTACCCATTTACCAGATTTATTATACTAGCTAGTTTTTGCTATTTTTTTAATAAATAAGAAGTGCTAGCTATAAATTTTGATAAAATGTGTCTGCTCAACCGCTACACCGTTCCACGAACTCACATCCACCTGCTGCTGTAAATACTGCGGCGAGCCCTGCGATGACCGTTACCACGTGCTCGTCTGTGCGATGTGCCCACCGCTGTCACAACTGGCTGCTTCATAGTCATCTTCCAGTTAAATAATAATAATAATATTTTATACTTAATATTTATTTTACAAGTGAACGACCTTTTACTGTGTGTTTTTATAATTAATTTTACCGCATATTTACCCCGCCCGGGGTGTATTGAAATATATATATATAAATTTTGATAAATATTATAAATATTGTTAAATATTATATTAGAACACGTACTGTATAAGCTACCAAATGTTGATAAATATTGTTGTTCTAGAACATTTTTAGTAAAAAAAATTATCATACAGCCCTAATTTTAAAAAATTGTTACTATCGATATTTTTACTCTCGATATTTTTCAACATTCTATATTTTTCAACACTCGATATTTTTACTCTCGATATTTTTCAACATTCTATATTTTTCAACACTCGATATTTTTACTCTCGATATTTTTCAACACTCGATATTTTTCAACACTCGATATTTTTCAACACTCGATATTTTTACTCTCGATATTTTTCAACACTCGATATTTTTACTCTCGATATTTTTCAACACTCGATATTTTTACTCTCGATATTTTTCAACACTCGATATTTTTACTCTCGATATTTTTCAACACTCGATATTTTTACTCTCGATATTTTTCAACACTCGATATTTTTACTCTCGATATTTTTCAACACTCGATATTTTTACTCTCGATATTTTTACTCTCGATATTTTTCAACACTCGGTATTTTTACTCTCAATATTTTTACCCTCGATATGTTTACTCTCGATATTTTTTGAACTCTCGATATTATCGTTATTTTTCAACACTCGATGTTTTTACTCTCGATATTTTTTGAACTCTCGATATTATCGTTATTTTTCAACACTCGATGTTTTTACTCGCGTTATTTTTACTCTCGATATTTTTCATGTCTCGATATTTTTCAATATAACCAATACGAGGCATATAACATAATGGAGCACCCATAGATCGTGAAAGTCACAGGGATCCAGATACCATTGGTCCTCGAACCAATAGAATAGTTTGTAATAAACACACCACACAACACTATAGACATCGCGCCATATCCGCTCTATGCGCTGGTTGTGGGTGCTTTTACAAGCTATAAAGAACAAATGATATACCACCAAAATGAAAATTATCAAAAGTAAACAAAACTGTGAAAAAAATTTTGCCGCCGCGGCCTGCATGACTTTTTTAATTTCACTAAACTCTTCACTACCATATCAGTATTATTCAGTATACATATCAGTATATTTTCCATTTATGTTCATTTTTGGATATATACTACATTTTTTGAAACCAGCATGTTCATTAACATATCACATAGCATATATAGAAAATATATAAAAATACGGTAATGAAATGGCGGAGGAGTTGTATTTTTCGTATGAAAAAATTTCATTCCAAAATAATTACCATCAAAGTTGAAACCTTCCCACCCCCGCGTAGAACAGCCTGTCTGGGGTGTGCTTGTGGGGCGAGCCACGTAAGTCCAGGTGAGCCTTAGTGTAGGGGTATAATTAGTGGATCCGTCCGTCCGTCGTTGTCATCGTCATCGTAAATGTTTGAATGCTAATAAGGCACTAATAAAACACTAGAGTCTTACACCCCACGCCAAACTGTTGGACAAGCAGCTGAGACAGCTAGTGATAACATCCGTGAACGACTACAGTGTGTTATGGAACCGATAGAGTTCTTGGCTCAACTTGGTCTACAACTTCATGGGCATCGTGATTTTGGTGCAATCAAAGTCCATGAGGATGACTCGATTGATTACACCCATGGTAACTATGTTGCACTGCTGCAGCTTCTGGCCAAACATAACCCAATCCTCCGGAAGCACCTGACTTCGGGTCCCTGCAATGCTCCGAATCTCATAATGAGCTAATTCACAACATGGCCAGTGTCCTCACCAAGGAGCTTATCGGCACGGTCAACAGCTCCAGCTACTTTGCTTTGCTGGCTGATGAGACATCAGATGTGAGCTCCAAGGAGCAGATGTCAGTTTGTGTGCGATTCATTGATGGGAAATACATGGTGCATGATAAGTTTCTTTGTTTCATGCACCTCAGCTCATGTACAGTTGCTGCTGTGGCTGAGTCACTTAAGAAGATTGTGGGACAGCTGGGTATCACCACTCAGATGGTGGCAAGGATATTATGGTGCGTTGACCATGTTGGGTCAGTTTAAAGGTGTACAATCGCTGATTAGGGAAAAGCACGGACAGACCCTCGCCATCTATATGCACTGTGCAGAGCACAACCTGAACTTGGCTGTACAGGAGGCCTGTAGGTTGCAGTCAATCCTCGCCGCTGTGACTGCGATAAATTCAGTTGCAGTATTCTTCAACATCTTGCCGAAGTTAAGAGCAGTGCTGGAGGAGAAAATCACGTATAGTGTGTACTCTACTACTTCCAGAGCTACTGCTCTACTCGCATAGCAGACCATTACTGCTGTCCATTCTCATAGTTGCACCCCACCTTCAAATAATACTCGTGCCTTTCTCACTGCTTTTAAATCCTATGTACAACCTTTATTAGAATATTGCACCTCTGTTTGGTCGCCCTATCATGTTGGAGCAATTGATCTCCTTGAGCGGGTACAAAGATATTTTACGCGCCGACTTTTTCGACAGTGCAATTTGGAACCTGTAGGTTATTTAGATAGGATTAGGATATTAAAACTACAACCTCTCGAAGTGCGCCGTGTTATTTTTGACTTAAAAATGGCACATTCTATAGTTTACAGTAATATCAACTTAAATTTGAACGATTTCTTCACTATTGCGCCGAGAGCTGGATTTAAGGTCACGAGCTTAAACTCTACCATAAACAGTCGAGGCTTCTAATGTGCAAGAATAATTTTGCCCACCGAGTAGTTCCAATTTGGAACTGGCTCCCAACGGAAACTGTCAATACTGAAAGTAAATTTTTATTTTCCAAAAAGCTTAAAGACCTTGACCTGCTATCTTTTTGTAAAATTAATAGAAATTTGTAAACATGCGCATATTTGTATTTTTTTTTATTATTTTTGTGAATCATAACAATCAATTTTTATTGTGAATATTTTATTGCACATAGCCTACTGTTTACTGTACCCTTGTATTTATTTTATTTTATATTTTCAGCACCGCTTCTGTCTATTCTACTGCACCGTTTTATGCTTTTTTATTTTGAATGTAAATATGATATCTTTATTCACTGCACCAAATTTTTTTTTTTTTTTATCAATTTTCAGAAATTCGTAGACTATGACATTGTTGCGTTAATTTTAATTTTATTTTGTAGAATATATTTCTGTATTTTTGTGTAATTTTAGAGCCTGCTCGGGCAACCATAAGTGTTTAATTTTTAATAACCTGGTTGTTTTCTCTCCTCATGTACTTTTAATTTAATTTTTATAAATACATAGAGTGATAATAATAAAATAATAAAAGATGTAGACTTGATGGAGGGAAATTCAAACAAAGCATAATTCCAATACAGTTGCTGTGTACTGGTACCGGTAGGTTACCTACTGACCTAATAAGGCGCAGAAAGAGTCCCGACTCAAACAGACTACAGCGGCCAAGAATGCAGTTAAGGCTGCATCTAGGTCCCTGAACAGGCAGTACTCTGTTAATCTACAGGAGCTAATAAACCAACAGGTTGATGCCATCAATGATGCTGACGACAGCAGGCAATCATCCCAGGCATGGAAATCAATCAATCTGCTTACTGGGCGGAAAAGCCAACCAACCACCAAGGTTAAGGCTGAATCACCAGCCGATCGCCTCAATGGTTGGAAAGCCCACTTTGAAAAGCTCCTCAATAATGACAGGGTATTGCCTGATAACTTTATAGAAGTAAAAGTGTCTGAGTCTGTACTCCCAGATATTCCCATTGGCGATATCTCCTTTGCAGAAGTGAAGGCTGCTGCAAAGAGCATTAAGACCAATCGTGCCAGTGGAGTTGATGGTGTTCCCCCTGAGGTCTTTAAAATACCTGAGTGTTTAAAGCTCATCTATCCCATCATAGTAGACATGTACCGAACAACAAGAGTCCCACAAGAAATGAAAACAAATAAGTTAGTGCCAGTTCCCAAGAAGGGCAACCTAACACTCTATGGTTCTTTTCGGGGAATCTCATTGATCTCGATTGCTGCAAAGCTATACAATAGGATTCTATTAAATCGCATCAGGGATCCCATTGAGAGACTGCTCCGTGGAAATCAGAATGGGTTCCGTAAAGGTCGTGGGACCATGGAGCCCATTTTGGCACTTAGAAGGATAATTGAAGAATTATCAAAAAAGAAAGACAGGCATCTGGCTGTTATCTTTGTTGACTTCTTCAAGGCCTTTGATTCAGTCTCTCGCTCACGTATGTTCAGCATACTTTCATTATATGGGATTCCTGATGAAATTATTGCAGCAATCAGATCAGTATACGATGGTTCGACAACATTTGTGTCTACTGTTGACGGTGACACAGAACCATTTGAAGTGTTATGGGGCGTCCTCCAAGGAGACACACTTGCACCATTCTTGTTCATTATTGTGGTTGACTATGTTCTACGCATGTCCTTAGATCATCATAATGATGATGGGGTGATGATAACTCTACCTACTGGCTCCAGAAGTCGAGGAAATCCTGCCAAGTACCTAACTGATCTAGACTTTGCTGATGACTTAGGAGTACTCTCAGAATCATTAGAGGGAGCCCAACGGCTCCTCAGCTCATTAGAACATGCTGCTTCTAGTGTTGGTCTTTTTATTAACTCCAGAAAGACCAAAATTCTGACCGTTAACTTTGAAAGTCCTCAGAAAGTCTCTGATCGGATGAGCATAAGCTCAAAGGATGGTATGCTTGAGCATGTGGACGACTTCTGTTACCTGGGATCATGGATCCGGAAGTCAGGTGAGGACCTTCGAATACGTAAGGGAAAGGCATGGACAGCCTTGAATAGGCTTTCCAGGATTTGGAAATCACCGAGAATTAATCGGAAACTTAAGGTCCGATTATTTAGAGCAGCAGTAGTTCCAGTACTCCTCTACGGGAGTCCATGCTGGGCTCTAACTGCTGAGGACACCAAATCTCTGGATGGCACATTCACAAGAATGCTACGCCGGGTTCATTGTGTCAAGTACAATGCACACATCTCCAACCAGACACTATATAACATTGGAGGTGTCTCATTGGTTCCCCCAAGCTTGACTCTAGAACAAAATCGCCTCCGCTTTGCAGGACATTGCTTTCGCCGTGAGGACCAGCCAGTGCATAATCTTGTACTTTGGCAGCCTCATGGAGTGAATAAGCATGGTGGACAGCCCATGACTTTCTTGAGACGCATCTTAAAGGACACTGGCCTTAAAGATGCGGATGATCTAGCAAATGTCATGGGTGATAGGGAGTTGTGGCGGTGCAATTTTGTTGACAAGCCGGCACAGCATTCTTAAAAATGCAGCTGCAATGCAGCATGCCGATCCTAGTAGTACTGACCTAGCTGTAATGTTAGTGTTAGATAAAGTAACGATTCCGACTAAACTGCAAGCTTCACGAAGAATGCGGTGTGGAATTCAAGGTGATAAATGCACCATTAGATGGAAACCACATGGAGTCTCAAGGAAGTTTGGACTTCATCATCTTCATTCTGAGTTTATTGGACTTCGTCGTCTTCATTGCGAGTTTATTGGACTTCGTCATCTTCATTGTGAGTTTATTGGACTCAGCCACTAAGTCTTCCATTCCGGGTTTACTTGGAATCAGCAACTTTTGTTCTCGGAATTACATTTACTCCATGTGCCTTCTGCAATGTTTATGTTCGATTGAGCCACACCATATTTATCGTGAAGCTTGCAATTTAGTCGGAATCATTACTCTATCTAACATTGCCAGATTGCAGCTAGATCTGTAGGTAAGCTACTGGTACCAGTACACAGCAAACTGTATTTGAATTATGCTTTGTTTGAATTTCCTTCCATCAAATCTACATCTCATGTCGTGCATACATACACTCATGTCGTGCACAGATATAGTTATGTCGCTCATACATATACTCATGTCGTGCACAAATACACATGTTGTGGACACATATACACGTTCGTGGGGACTTCGCGCAGCACGTAGTCGGCAAGCCTTGGCATACGGTTCATATAGAGCAAATGGGGCATGTCTAGTTTGGACCCCATATCCCATGCTATAAATGTATTCATTCGATATACAATCATATGTTAATCCGCTAGGTGGTGTCAAATTGTTATTCTGCAATTTCGTACTTACCAGTGCAGCACTGTACAGCAGTACCGTACCGGTAGGCCTATGTCATTACTTCTGAGTCTCTAGCGGATCCCCAATTAAATGTCTTAACTTTTCAATTTCGTAAAAGATAGACTTCATGATTCTCTACAGGCCACCAAAATTTCAGCTCAGGAAAATGAGACCTTCCCGAGAAATTTAACATTTTCTAAAAACCACATAATCTGTCGTAGCTGACGTCAGACTGCATGATTTTTCACCAAACTTTACAAACTTTCTAAACGTTCTCTCTACTACTTACCTACTAAGTTTGGTTCAATTCCGAACGAGCGATGCCGAGAAATTCGCGTTCAAACATTTACCAGACAGACGGACGGACAGACAGACAGACAGACGGACATGCCCCATTTGCCCTATATGAACCGTATGCAAAGGCTCGCCGACTACGTGTCTCGCCCCACATGTCGCGCACACATATGCTCATGTAGTGCATACATATACTCATGTCAAGCACAGATATACTCATGTCGTTCACACATATACAATATACATGTCGTGTACATATATGCTAATGTCGTGCATTATACTCATGTCAAGCACAGAAATACTCATGTCAACTGTCGTGCACACATACACTCATGTCGTACATACACACACATAATTCTAAATTCGCACCACTTGTTCATGAATGTATAACAGCTTGGCCACTCAGGGCTTCCGTAGCAAGCCTTGCATGTGATGTAATTTGTGATATACAGCAGTACAGTAGAGTCCTGTACTCTACTGTACTGAGTTGTACTGTACTTACTTACAACTTTGTACTCATGTACAGTACATGTTGTCTGACTGTAGCTGTAGCATAGACCTATTACAGTATTAAGTGGGTGAATCCAGATGTGCCTGCTGGCGAAGTGTTGTTCTAAAATAAAATTCCTAGAAAATAGTCACACAAAAAGTTCAATAAATGAAATATTTTTTCTAAGTGGGGGGGGGGGGGGTCACAATAATCTCACAATATTATATAGTGTCTGGTTGGAGATGTGTGCATTGTATGGCATACATTTGTTATTTTTATTCGTTAATATTTTCACTCGCTAAAATATATTTATTACGCGTTAAAAACATTTATTGCGCGTTAAAAATGTATTTATTACGCGTTAAAAACATTTATTGCGCGTTAATATTGTATTTATTACGCGTTAAAAACATTTATTGCGCGTTAAAAATGTATTTATTACGCGTTAAAAATACATTTATTACGCGTAAAAAAACATTTATTACGCGTTAAAAACTTTTATTGCGCGTTAAAAATGTATTTATTACACGTTAAAAACATTTATTGCGCGTTAAAAATGTATTTATTACGCGTTAAAAAACATTTATTGCGTGTTAAAAATGTATTTATTACGCGTTAAAAACATTTATTGCGCGTTAAAATTGTATTTATTACGCGTTAAAAACATTTATTGCGCGTTAAAAATGTATTTATTACGCGTTAAAAATACATTTATTACGCGTAAAAAAACATTTATTACGCGTTAAAAACTTTTATTGCGCGTTAAAAATGTATTTATTACGCGTTAAAAATACATTTATTGCGCGTAAAAAACATTTATTACACATAAAAAAACATTTATTACGCGTAAGCCATTGGTCAATCCCCACTCATTTATGCTCGTTAGCCATTGGTCAAAATTGGGAGGGAAATCAGTCTTTGTAATCTGGCAATACAGCCTCAGCGTTGTGTTCTACAGGAGTGCAACAGTAGGCTAGGCTCTTCTGGTGGGGTACCGTACACCGCGTACTCTGTACAGTAATGTGTTTGTAATGTAGGTTCTGAGGTTGGCCTCTCTTCTTGGAATATCATGGAATTCTTCATAGAAATCGAATCCATAGTGGAAAAAACTAAAGATTTTCTGAGCAATACAACTAGCTCCAAGCCACTTGATGGTGACTATAAGGAATCACTCTTATCGCGCTTAGAAAACTTACCTCAATATCAATTAATGTGCATAGGAAGAATTAGTTGAAATGCACAAGTTGAGTAGGTGAGTCGACACTTACAGTTTTCAGAACAGTCCTTAAAAATAACACTCAGTTTAACGTTAATAGTTGGCCTCTGAGATCCAAACATCCACATTAATATATCCTTCTTATTAAGAACAAAGATGGTATCTAATGTCTGGTATCTAATCTAATGTCTGGTACAATGTCTGGTATAAAATAACAAGAATACGTTACCCACCCAGTAAATGATATCATCTTGTTTATCGTATCCATTTGATCCACGCTCCATCCGATTCATGAATATTGCACTATGCCAGATTTTATTTAGTTTCACTTCTGGAGAACATGATAGGGCTTTATACAGAAGACTACTGGAGGAGTTGTTAGGTAGTAATTCCACAAGGGCACCTTTCACGGAGTCAATGGCTGCCTTATTAATCAATAAAATCGACTTCAAGACTAATTCGGCGAACTTTCTCCTAGTTACATTGCACGTCATCACATTACACGTCATTAGTTACATTGTTACTAACAAATAGTCCTAAATCTGAGCATCTGTTTCGCAATTCATCAACAACTTCGCCTTGCAGTATAAGTTTAATTTCATTAGGTACAAGGTTAATTAATTCTAGAAACTCTAAACACTTACTATCAGCATTGAACGCTATATACCGACTGACCAAAGGATGAATGGCTCCTATAAGTTGTTCACTGTGTACAATAATAAAATAAAACAGCTTCCCAAGAACAGCGAACGAACCATTAGCAACATTACCAATATCTGCTACAGAAGGAACAACAAAATCATCGAGAAGAAGGAACATTGAACTTGTTACCATATTACTAATGAATGTTCCGAAAAGATCGCGCCTCAAGCCACCTTGATCGCATCCAGATTCACCAGAAAATGTAACTACAATTATTCCAAGAGTAGGATCTAGTTTTGGAATGATCTTCATCAGGTCCTCAGTTAGTAACCTGACGAACCTTCTGCAGGTCATCCACATCAATAAAACCAATTAAAGCATCATCATAAATATATGGGAACTGAAAAGATAAAAGTTGATCTAATTCTTGGCTACTTAATTGAACCCAATACTGTCGGTTATCTTGATAACTAGGTAGGCCTAAGTTATTCGTAAAGTCAGAAACTGTTTTGCACTACCAGTTTCAATTTCCTCATCAGAAATAACAATAACATCCTCTAATTCACCACTAAGTCGATTTGGTGCTGCGGTGTCGTCTGTAGTGCCCCCGATGAGTGACACAGATAAAGCATTATACACAGACTGAGGGGTCGCAACCTGTATATAAATGTTTCTTTGGTACAGACCTGACAATACTTTTCCATCAAATTGGAAGTTATCTCCTACCGCTATCTGTTTGCTGGTCTCCCCTGTGGTGGACGTTGCCTCGTAGGCATTGAATGCCTAATCCTACCTGCAACACCTTGACGACCGGAAGCACCTGCTATACCAATTGATCTACCACTCATACCGGACAATGTCTGGAGAGGTCTACTGGCTGGATATAGCGAAAACGCCCTCTGAAGTTCAGTTAATAAACCTTCTCTATTTATAGAAGTGTTAGGTAGGGCCCCTCCTGGGCCTCCTGGGGAATCCGCCCTGTTGATAGTCCCACTGTTTCGGTTACCATTAACATTACTAACGGTTGTAGGCCTAGGCCTATTTGTCTCGCCGCACCAGGAACAATATCTATCCTGGGATCTTAAAGTAGACCCACATTCACACACATGTTCACATTCAGGTTTACCTTCCATAATTCTGTAATTTCAGGTACAGTTCAGTTCAGACAAATGCAGTCAGCAGAACTGTTTCAGATTCCAGTACACCAGTAGCCTACTGCAGTACTGCTACACTGTTAGTTGTGTGTAGAACGCTGTCTTGCCAGATTACAAAAAAACTGATTTCCCTCCCAATTTTGACCAATGGCTAACGAGCATAAATTAGTGGGGATTGACCAATGCCTTACGCGTAATAAATATTTTTAACGCGTAATAAATGTTTTTAACACGTAATAATTGTTTTTAACGCGTAATAAATACATTTTTAACGCGTAATAAATTTATTTTTAATGCGTAATAATTGTTTTTAACGCGTAATAAATGTATTTTTAACACGTAATAAATACATTTTTAACGCGTAATAATTGTTTTTAATGCGTAATAAATACATTTTTAACGCATAATAAATACATTTTTAACGTGTAATAAATGTTTTTAACGTGTAATAAATGTTTTTAACGTGTAATAAATGTATTTTTAACGCATAATAAATATATTTTTAACGCGTAAATAAATACATTTTTAACGTGTAAATAATGAATTTTTCATGCGCAATTAAGGTATTTTTCACGCACAATAAATATGTTTTAGCGAGTGAAAATATTAACGAATAAAAATAACAAATGTATGCCATAGCATTGTACTCTAAAAATTCAACCCAGCGTAGTATTCTTATGTATGTACCATGGAGATTTGGTATCCTCAGTAGTTAGAGCCTAGCATGGACTCCCGTATAGGAAGGAGTACTGGTTCAACTGCTGCTCTAAATAATGGACTCCCCTATAGGAGTCTTGGTTCTACTGCTGCTCTAAATAGTCGAAGCTTAAGTTTACACATATCCTATATGACTTCCAAATCCTGGACAGCCCATTCAATGCTGTCCATGCCTTCCCCTTACGTATTTGAAGGTTCTGACCTCTGGATCCACGATCCCAGGTTGCAGATGTTATCCACATGCTCAATCACACTATCCTTAAAGCTTATTATGGTCATACTTTCAGACAATTCCTGAGGACTGTCAAAAAAAGTTAACAGTCAAAATTTTGGTCTTCTTGGAGTTTCCAAATAGACCAACACTAGAAGCAGCCTGGTCTAGTGAACTGAGGAGCCATTGGCCGCCCTCCCCTTAGTGATTCTGAGGGTAGTTCTAATTAATCTGCAAGTGTAGATCAGTTATATTTGTATCAGTATATT
Source organism: Nemertoderma westbladi (assembly GCA_032718475.1). NCBI lineage: Eukaryota > Metazoa > Xenacoelomorpha > Nemertodermatida > Nemertodermatidae > Nemertoderma > Nemertoderma westbladi. The sequence goes on along the minus strand of JAUCBJ010001890.1, from coordinate 2,374 downwards.
GTATTATATACCTTGCATGGAAGTATATAGTTAATGTTTTAACCGATTCGGATTGGAAATATTGTTGTCATCAATAATCTGACTGATACCCAACTGGCATCATTGTGGGTGGGTTTTCCTAAGTGAACAACTTCTCCACTGGATCATGACTATATGCAAAAGCAATACGATTTCCGATCCTCCAGGGGTGTGTTCCAGAACGTTTTTACTCACTATTATTCCAATGGAAACAGCCCCGGTTTAAGTTATGCTATATCATAACGATAATGAAGTTTTGTACAGTTAAAATAATTTTAAAAGTTAATTAAATAATATTTCTGGTTGTATATTTATATATATAAAAAAAACCATTCCACAATGTAGTACAATTTGTAAATTTCCAACAGTAAATTTATTACTAAATTATATGGAAGCAATCAGATAAATTATCTTGAACCTTTTTAGGTGACAATTTTTTTAAATTGCAAATTACACAAAATCCTCAATGACACAATTGATTCACACACTTCTCACATTAAAAATCCTCCTCGTAGTCAAAAGCAAGACCCACACAGGATGTGCAAGCCCAGTTCTCATCACAAATTTCACAAGGGACCCACATCTGCTGGTTGGATACATTGTCACACCTCCAATCCTTTCCACACTTGTAACATATGTTATCATCTTCACCACAATCATCCGAGGTGGAAGGATCAACGTCACCACGATCATCTGAGGTTGAAGGACAGTCAGCTGTTGAGTGACCATCACCAATTGAATGACCATCCCCAGTTGAAAAACCATCCCAGGTTGAATGACCAGTTAACACAACATCCAAGGTTGAAGGAAGAACATTGGCAAACAATGACTTCTTTTTGCCTTTCGATATCTTCTTTGAACCTTCTTTCGCAACTTCATTGGTCACTTTAAGTCTTTCACTTCATCCAAGGTGACACATTTACCCGGTTCTATATCTACCTTCTTTCGCTTCCTTAGTATGGCATACATTATGTATTTTTATTCGCTAATTATATTCGTCCCAAATTTCATGCTATTTATTCACAAATATTCGCGACTCTATTATTAAAGTCGCGACTTTATTATTTTAGTCGCAACTCTATTATTAAAGTCGCGACTTTATTATTGTAACTTTATAATTTGTAACCAAGTAACATAAATGACCCCCTTGGAAATAAGCTGCAAAGCTTTAGGGGTAATCCTATATGTTATGTTGGACAATACCTTTATACCCGTACATTGTTTGGTGTATTTGTTATTGTTTTTACATAATGTATAAATAAATTGTAGTTGTTGTTGTAATTGTTGTACTTTGACAATCTTGAGGAAGTTCTTAGAATTATGAATTATTCCAAAGGTGCCATATCAGTAATGTTTGCAGGAACTGGTGATGGACAATTGTTGCCAATGTATGTTGTGTATAAGAGTATTGGTCTCTGGTCTACATTGTGCGAGCATGGGCCTCCTGGGTGATTTGATATCAGGGCATTTGAGGACTGGTTTAAAGGGAGCGTAGTGCCATGGGCTAGTAGATTGGAAGGTCAAAAAGTTGTAATAGGGGACAACCTCAGCAGCCATCTAAGACTAGAGGTTCTTCCCCTCTGCAGTGAAAATAATATCCTCTTCACATTTATGCTGAAGAACACGACACACAAAACCAAACAATTAGATGTTGCGTTATTTGCTCCGCTTTAGAAGTCTTGGCAATGAATCATCACAACTTACAAGTATAAACATCCCCATGCTACCACTGTCGATAAAGATCTATTCCTAACCTTTCTCTGTCGGCTATTGAGAGCTTGTGGTATAGTTTCACTGGAATGTACCAAGGTGTTGTCAAATTGGAAACTGCCATGAAAGCATAGGTGCCATAGGTGCAGTATTTGTGTGAAGCAACAGTGGCAGACACAAATTCCAAACCACGAAGGTATGGCATACATACATTTTGTATTTTTATTCGCTAATTATATTCGTCCCAAATTTCATGCTATTTATTCACGAATATTGTCGCGACTTTATTATTTTAGTCGCGACTTTATTATTAAAGTCGCGACTTCATTATTAAAGTCGCGACTTTATTATTTTAGTCGCGACTTTATTATTAAAGTCGCGACTTTATTATTAAAGTCGCGACTTTATTATTAAAGTCGCGACTTTATTATTAAAGTCGCGACTTTATTATATAAAGTCGCGACTTTATTATTAAAGTCACGACTTTATTCATATTAAAGTCGCGATTTTGATTGGATACTTCGCTTCTCCACCTTATTATAAGGCTTAGGGGCCGTCCAAGTATGATGTCAGCACTTTAGGGGGGGGGGGGGGGGGGGGGGGTTGGGAAAATCTGATGACGTGCTGATGAGGGGAGGGGAGGGGT
>JAUCBJ010001889.1:0-23858 GCA_032718475.1 Nemertoderma westbladi | reverse complement strand
CGGCGAGTAGGCCAGAAGCTGATAGGCCTATACCGGTACCAGCACAGCAGTATGACTACAGCATGCAGGGACATAACATATACCCAGGGGAGGGGGGAATTATTGCGGATAGGTGCATGGGCCCCAACATATTAACATCAACCCCATTACCAAACATACCGGTGGGGGGGGGGGACAGGGTGACATTCCCCCATCACAATATCAACAATATACCCCGATGGTAGCAAGAACAACGAGACCCTTGGACGAAAACAGGTCGTGTGACACAGATATATGGAGGGGGCCGCTACCCCCAATGACATACCCAAGCCAGAGAAAGTCAAGAAGTAGGACAGACGGAACGCACCAAACAGGGGAAACTATACAGCACCCGTCGAATCCATTGGAAGCGCAGGCGATAGGGATGGCCACGTTGATCGATGCTTTGAAAACGAGGATCGAGTTACCACCCGTGGAACCATTCAAGTTCGACGGGAGTAGGCCGGAAGAATATTTACAATTTCGGCGAATGTATAGTAACGAAATACTAACAAAAAACTTGACGCAGGCGGTATCTACAAGTAATCTAAAGTATCTACAAGTGTACACGGGAGGCCCAGCATACGATATCGTGAGGCAATATCAGGGAATAGAGGGCGGCTTCACGACAGCATGGCGGGCACTGGATAGGGAATACGGGCACCCGGCCAAGATCATCAGGCAGACGCTGAGAGGCATAACATCGGGTGGCCTACAGGACAACCCCGTTAGCATTAAGACGTTTGCTAACAAAGTCGAAAAGGCGCTAATCGTGCTGAAGACGCTAGACGCGCCGTACGAGCTCAACGCGTCCAATAACATCACCACGATAGCGCAGGCACTACCGAACTGGCTGCGCAACAAGTGGAGGAAGATCGCTTTCTCCACTCGAGACAAGAAGGGTGCGGAACCGGGTTTAGAAGAAATGTCAAACTTCTTAAATTACGAGGCTGAACTAATAACGGACCCAGTCTATAGTGAAGATAGCCTGGGAAAGGGACCAAAGACAGATCACTACAGGCCGAAACCAGAGCACAATACATCAAACGCATTGCCGAGACTCAGGCAATCATTGCCATACGCAGCGACCCAGGGGACTGCAAGTCCACAGGCAAACGAAGACAAGACTACATCATGGAACGGACAGGGGAACAATAACAACATGAATAAACATAACCCCAGTACGTCCAGTAGGCCAAATCCAGTCAACAAGAATAGTAGGGACTTTGGTACGAATATAACTGCGATACGCAATGCATTGTATAAAGAGGGCTACGACCCAAAGAGCAAATGCCAGTTACACGCAAATGCGCTTCATAAAACCATGAACTGCAGGTACTGGCAGGCGCTACCGAGGCAAGACCAGATAGATTACGCGTCGAGCAATAAAATCTGCTCGCGATGTGTGAAGAGTGGACACAAGGCCAGGGAATGCCAAGAGAAGCCGGTCAAGTTTGGCCAAAGGAGAGGCCAAACGATGGCAACGAGCACGGTAGGGGCGAAGAAGAGAGGCACGGTGTTACTTGGAGTAGTACCGGTGCGAGTGATCGGGGAAGGCAATCGATCAGTAACAACACTAATGCTGGTTGATAGTGGAGCTGCCTTCACATTAGTCGAGGAATGGGTAGCCGAAGAAATAGGATTGAGAACAAGGCCAAGCAGAATGGCGGTAACAACCATCTCTAGCAAAGATGAGATCCTAGAGATGAGGACAGGACGGTGCGCAATTGCAGCAGTGGCACCAGGATGCGATTATGGGGCAACCATCGACCCCATCCAAGTAATAGAGTCAATTAACATCAATGCCAGGCGGCCAACCAACATCGAGGTCGAGCAATACAAATTCCTGGACGACATTGACTTCTCGATCCCAGACGTGGACGTTAGGAAGGTATCCATCATAGTAGGAATGGACTGCCCGACGGCCCACGAAAGAATGCAAACGGTCTTCGGCGAAGACAAGCAGAGCGACCCGGTGGCCATATTAACACCATTCGGGTGGACGCTGACAGGCCCAATTAAGAGTAATATACCATTCCATGTGTCCGAGAGTTCAGGATGCATGGTGCCAGGAACTGACGAGATAGAGGAGAGGCCAGAGATGGGCAATAGTGGTAGACAGCTAGAAGTAGAAGCAACACCAAGAGAGTGGGCGGAGGAGAATGGTATGGATGCAGAAGATCTAGAGACGATGGGTTGGAATAAGGGTCCCAGCAAGTATCGGTATGGAGATGGGGAGGAGCGGACGGTGGAGTGTCGGGAGGACAAACCGGAGAAGTGCCCGGTGGAGTGTCCAGAGGAGCGCCCGGAAGAGACGCCGGTCCGGTTGAGAGGCATACCGACAAGGGGGAAGCCGAGTAAGAATACAAGATGGAAAGGGAGAAGATGTGAGACGATCAGACCAGGGGCAGAGAAGCCCATGAATAAACATATGGTGGACAAAGGAGGCGGGAGAGTAGGAGGCGTGCTGCGTACGCACGCGGAACTGACAGAGTGCGAGGGGGCATTACATGGGCAGACATCGTGTATACCGAAGGACGAACGGGGGTCGTTGAAGCCTTTAATGCCAGCACACATATTAAGGGGGAGGCCAGCAGAGGTGGCATCTAAGATTAAGGAGAAGAACAGGGGCGGCATTATACCGCCGGGTGACACGTTGAAGGGAGGCACTTTGCCGCCAAGGGACGACCACGAGATCAGAAACATAAATAGAAGACAGCATTTCCAAAAACAGGAGAAAAGACCACCTATCGAATTAACAAGGAGAGCGGAGCGAAGAATTAGAGAACCTATAGGGGGGCAGTGGGAGAGTTGCCTGCTGGAGGAATCACCCCTTGGGTCGCTGAGTTGTCCAACAGGTTGGACTGGGATGGAAGAGTTAGATCCGTAAAAAAGGTGCGGGCAGAGGTGTTACCTGTCTTCTAGAAGGGGCACCTTAAATTGGAGTTAGAGTGGAGTTTAGTCGTCCAAGTTTTGGACTGAGGGGGGTGGGATTGAGGGCGAGACGCCCTTCCCACACAAATAAAAATAAAATAAAATAAAAATAATAGTTAGTTAGTTAGTAGGTACGTAGTACCTAGAGTTAGTTAGTTAGTAGGTACGTAGTACCTAGAGTTAGTTAGTTAGTAGGTACGTAGTACCTAGAGTTAGTTAGTTAGTAGGTACGTAGTACCTAGAGTTAGTTAGTTAGTAGGTACGTAGTACCTAGAGTTAGTTAGTTAGTAGGTACGTAGTACCTAGAGTTAGTTAGTTAGTTAGAGGGTAAGTAGTACCGTTAGTTAGAGTTAGAGTTAGAGGGTACGTAGTACCGTTAGTTAGAGTTAGAGTTAGAGGGTACGTAGTACCGATAGTTAGAGAGTTAGAGGGTACGTAGTACCGTTAGTTAGAGTTAGAGTTAGAGGGTACGTAGTACCGATAGTTAGAGAGTTAGTAGGTACGTAGTACCTAGTTAGAGTTAGAGTTAGAGGGTACGTAGTACCGATAGTTAGAGAGTTAGAGGGTACGTAGTACCAATAGTTAGTTAGAGTTAGAGGGTACGTAGTACCGATAGTTAGAGAGTTAGTAGGTACGTAGTACCTAGTTAGAGTTAGAGTTAGAGGATACGTAGTACCAATAGTTAGTTAGAGTTAGTAGGTACGTAGTACCTAGTTAGAGTTAGAGTTAGTAGGTACGTGGTACCTAGTTAGAGTTAGAGTTAGGGGGTACGTAGTACCATTAGTTAGAGAGAGAGAGTGAGAGGTAAAAGGGGTAAATAGGATATAGATATTAGTTAGCAGTAAGTAGAGTTAGTAGCGAGAGGGGGGCATATGAGTACAGCTGGATAAATCGTGTGGCCACACGACGCATACTGCTGTACTGCATGGGCCCACAGAGTAGGCCAGAATATGGATCAGAGAATAGAATAAATCCATAGGCAGTAGTAGGTAGTAGGACAGTAGAATCAAAGCAAACAAACAAATAAATAGAATAGGGCTAAAATCGTAAAATAGTGGCAACACAAGGAAAGTCGTTCTAGAACATAATAAAAGTAACGGACGGAAATTGTAAATTAGGCTGATTTACTAGCTCCGAAATTAATTAGGTTAAATTTAGCTTGAAAGGCGCAATTAAGTAGAAAGTAGGCCATTATCGAACTGTACGAAACATCTTAAATACTTCACTCATCTGTATTGCGCCTTGGTAAGGCACCACCCTGCAGGTGAGCGAGTGTAGTGTTCGGAATGGCGAGTAAGCTGATCAGGAAGAGAAAGGCGGAGTCAGGAGGAAAAGAAATACTGGTGGATTTCACCGAAAGACACCCGGAAGAGAAGACGAGAGGATACTACGAGAAGTTGGAAAGGGGTCACGCGGCACGAGCGCTGCAGGACCACTTCCGGGAGATGCACGAGCAGCGGCTGGTCGGGACCTACGGAACGCCGTCGCTGGACAACGCGATCTTCCAACACTTCCACTACGTGGTGAAAGGGGACGAGGCGAAGTTCGGGATTCCGAAGTACCCGAGGGAATCACCGAGGAAGGACTGGAAGAGGTTCATAGAGTCCGTCAACAGGGGAGGATATATGATCCTAGATGACGAGGGAACCGTGGAAGACGAAGCGGGTTCAAGACGAGGAACGGCAGGGTCGGCCAGGACCATACTCCTACATTTGGCCGCGCCAAATGGGGACATCTTCTTATTCGACCTAGGGACGTATGGGAAGAAGGACGGGCCGAAATTAGACCGATTACCGAAAGCGGTACAAGTCTTAGTAAGGGAGAAGTCGACGACGAAAGTGGGATCGGCGATTCGCGAGGACGCGGAGAGGATCATCGGTCCGGACACGATATGCTGGATATGCAGAAAGTCTTTATGGCTATGACGGCACCGGATGGATTGGGGGTAGTCGAAAACACAGGCCAATGCGGGGCGGTGGCGATGGGCCAATTATTGGGGCTCGTATGCCACAAACCAATGGATTGGGGGAAGTTTAGGGAAGAATACGGAGCAGAACTAGCGAACTCGCTGAAGTGGGGAGCGAGACCGGGAAAGCAGGAGGTATATCAGTTTCGTAGAGGAGCGATAAAGGTATATCAGAAGCGATATATCCTGCAGGAGGACTGGATGATGATAAGTTTGCTTAACTTATTCATGACCGTAGTTATCGAAAGGGAACCAGGGGCATTTCTGTTATCGGGATCACCCCTAAGCTACAGGAGAGCCTTTAAGACGGCCTTTGACGGTCTGGTAGACCACCCGGGGCTGAAGGGCGAGTCGGTGTACTACAACAGCCGACATCTGGTAGACGGGGAGACAGATACACCGTATCAGAGATGGGAGCAGCTAGAGGCGGACAGACGAGAAGCAAAGCGACTGGAAGAAGTTGCTAGACGGGAGAGGATAGAAGCAGAGGAGAGGGAAGAGGAGGCCAGGGCACAGAGTTACGGCTTCGAGGAACAGGCGGGCCTAGACGAACTTCATTGGACTTCGTCAGGGAGTTCGGGGGAGTCTCTAGGGCGAGAATTGGGATGGACGGTGGGATCGCCGAAACAGTCGACGTCGGGGTTGCAAACGATGCCCATACCAGCGGGCGCCGAGGGCGACCAACCGCCAAGGAAGTTAAGGGAGCTAGAGGGATGGAGAGCTACGGGCGAGAGTCAAGGCGGGAAGGGACATAGTGGATCCATCGGGATACCGGGATTGGAGACACTACCAGAAGAGGAGGACGGCGACGACGAGTTCGGAGAGATGCCGCCCATCGAGAGGATAGGCCACTCGGACACGGACTGGGTTGGCGGAAGGGTGGTGACAGCCAGTGGGGCGAGGGCCTTCTGGAACAGATCCGGCAAGCGGACCTGGGTGCACGAGGAGCCGGCGATGGATTTCGCGGGGAGCACCATCAGGTTGGGCGAGCAACCGGGAACGGCACCACGGATAGTATTCGGGGAGACGATGCCCGAGAGGGGCGGAGAGATCGACGTAAACAGGGAGAGCAACGTAGAGAAGTTCGCCTACCAGCGACTCCATAGACCGCGGAGATCGCTTGGGACGAAAGACGAGGTGGGACGGGAGACATTGGTACTCGGCTGCGACTACTGTGGGAGACAGACCCATCAGGAAAGCAGTTGCCTATACCGGTTCCAACGGGGAACCTTTTGTCTCTACTGTAGAGAACCAAGCCACAGGATGGGGGCGTGTCCACGGTTGCATAACCGATGTCCAAAGTGCCACTTTCGGGGACACTACGGGCGCGAGTGCGACTGGATGAGCGACGAGGAGAAGTTCACAAGATTCGAGGAGTGGGCCGACGTCGGGGCCATGACGCGCCAGCGCATGAAGGCCCAGGAGTTCAAGTGGGGTTTCTTCCTCATAAACCAGGAGACCCACATGGAAATCATAAAGCGAAGGTTACCGTTTACCTATCAAGAGGTAGCAACGGCGGCGTCGTTCGCCGGAGTTATGAACACGCAACGGTACCTGACCAGGTGGACACCAGAGAACCGGAGGGAGTTTAGGGATTTCTTGGCGGAACACGTACCAAAGGCAATGAAAATGATCCTATGGGACGCCACGCGAGGGAGACAACCAGGCCATTCTGAGGGGCCACCGGCGAAGCGGTATCGGGCATTAATAACACCAGCGCCCAAGGAGCCAACGACCGGGATCAGCAAGGAAGTGGCGGCGAAGGTCCGGAAGCAGAAAGCGGATGATGCCAGAGGAGCGGTGATAACCAAGAAACGGGCCAGGGAAGAGGACGTGAGGAGGAACAGATAAGTTCCCAGAGACGAGGGAGTGAGACTGAGACTGGAAAGTGGTGCGCCTGGAAGGCGCCGCATGGAACGTACGAACTATTAAATACAAATTTAATTAATGCAAATAATCATATAAGTGCAATTGTATGTACGTTAGGGCGGTGCGTTTTTTACTTTTTTTCGATTTCATTGTTCTACCGGTGCACAAAAGTTGCCAAATGGTAAAAAAATAAGGCAAAAAAAATTTCTTTAAATTTCATCTATATCTTCACGGATCCCAAGAGGGTTGAAATTTTGTGCCATCGCGATGCACCATAATGAAATGTATAACAATATAACACTTTGTAGAAAGATCAATGACTCAAAAAAGAACTTCCTGCATGCATCAAATGTCATCAAATGGGTCCAAACTTAGTTAGATACCAAAATTTTAATTTTTGGGTCAAGGGAACTAGTGCCACAGGCACATGGCCAGAACCTACCATTTGGCGCAAGTGATGATTATTCTCAATTTTCGCGATGGCCAACTTTGAGTTCTCCTACTACATTCATATTATGCTCATTAGAACCGCAATGTCCGATTTAGTGGGGGTAGACACCTTCAAAACAAACGTAGAGCGAATAGTTCTTGAGATATCGCAGAAAATGTGAAGTACGGCACAAGTCTACATTACCGCCTTGATGTGATATGGACAAATACACTATAAATGATATATTGAATTATCTCAAGGAATCAATAATAGACACATCACAGAAATGATCGATATAATGGGTGAAGACACCTTCAAAATAAGAGTAGAGTCATTAGTTCTTGAGTTATTTTACGAAATGTCAAGACTATATCCACCAATTACTACTTGATATTAAATTGACCCATTCCACACATTTTGTACAAAAACTATAGTGAATTAATCACTACTCTTTAATTTTGAAGGTCCCTGTATACACTAAATCAATTTGTTGCAGTGTTATGTCTATTTTTGATGCCTTAAGATAAATAGAAGTAACATTTTTGTGTATTTGTCTATAAATCATCAAGGCAGTAATGTTGACTTGTGCCGTAATTAACATTTTCTGTAATATCTCAAGAACTATTCGCTCTATGCTTATTTTGATGGTGTCTACCCCCACTAAATCGGTCATTGCGGTTCTAATGAGCATAATATTAATGCCGTAGGAGAACTAAAAGTTGTCCATCACCAAAATTGAGAATAATCATCACTTGCGCCAAAGAGTAAGTTCTGGTCATGTGCCTGTGGCACTACTTCCCTTAATCCAAAAATTAAAATTTTGGTATCTAACTAAGTTTGGACCCATGTGATGACATTTGATGCATGCAGGAAGTTCTTTTTTGAGTCATTGATCTTTAATCAATGTGTTATATTGTTATAAATTTCATTATGGTGCATCGCGATGGCACAAAATTTCAACCCTCTTGGGATCCGTGAAGACATAGACGAAATTTAAAGAAATTTTTTTTGCCTTATTTTTTTACCATTTGGCAACTTTTGTGCACCGGTAGAACAATGAAATCGAAAAAAAGTAAAAAACGCACCGCCCTAATGTACGTACGTAGTAATTAGCAGTAAAATACACGATCGGAGTAAGTACTATAGTCATACAACCTTTCTCAACTAGCTAGTGGGACTCGGGGATAACTGACTATGGCACTATGGACGAGACGCCAGACAATTTCACACTTCTTGAGTGCGACGGCACGAGAGGGGGGGGAGATTCGTCAGAAGGGAAGAGACAGTCGAAGTGAGGTTGAGGGACGGAGTAATAGTGCGGAGTGCGGAGAGAGTGCCGATGCAATTTCAGTGTGGGGGGGGGGGGGGAGAATAAGAGGCTGAGTAAAGGACGAGGAGGTCCGAATGTGAGAGAGTTATGGTGAGAGTGAAGGTGAGGTAGGGCGGAAATGTTGGGGAAACAAAAGTTGCGTGGGAGGTGAGCGCGATCGGCCCGACATGAGACGCCAGGCACACAGGGTAGCGTTATCATACCCATAGGGGGCGGCCTGGAAAGCCGGCTCCTAGAGAAAAGAATTCCACCCCACACCCGATACTAGATCGGGATCCAGCGGGATTGTAACGCACTTTTTAGGTTGATGCTATCTTCTTACCGGGAAGATAGCATGGGGGGGAGTGTTAGCTTATTCAATCCCGCCAACACCCCATAAAGTTATAAGCCGATAAGCAATATTGGGAGCCACGAGATTGGGCAATAAACCAACTCGTGCCATCCCAATGAGAGTGGGAAGGAAGCACACAATAGAGGGTCAGGGGCCAAACCCCTAACCCAGAGAGAACAGGTGGAGTGAACGGGAATACTCCACGGGGCGCCAACAAGGGTATTAACCAATCAGAGGGGGGAATGGCATCGATTGAGTAGCAGTAAGGCCACCGTGCAATATAACCAATAACCTATTAATCAGTGATTCAGTTATCTCAGTGTAGCAGTGCTAGCGTAGGTTGGTAGTCAATTAGTTTAGTTAGGGGATCACGGGACTTTAGTTACCGTATCCCGCCTTGTACACATTATATCTATATCTATATCCTATGCCCTATTATTATTATACACCGAACTTCAGAACTCAGTTACTTTATTTCACCCTTATACACGGCGGGGACGCGTGGACTAAATTACCACATCGGATAAATCGGGATCCCTCCTGGATCCCGTCACAGTTTTATGAAAATCATTTAGAGCAATAGGACACTCCCAGTCCCACTAATGTTCGAGATTTTCAAACTTCCCGATACTAACAAACATACAACAAATTCTAGAAGATATAATTTATTTTTGGAAAGACAAATAGTTGGGGTGTGGCTAAACAAAAGTTTGATATTGTTCGATTCATCATATTTTTTAAACGCTTGTAAAATAAGACAGAAAATTAAATTAAATTAAATTAAAGAACTCAATGTACTCATGTAACTGGTGATGTAAAGTAATATAATCATTTGTACCATGGTGCTGTATTTTGCGTGGACTGTATACGAGTGACAGAGGAATGAAAGCCTAGTGTATCTTGTGTATAACACGCAAGTAGGGAGGGACAGTTTATAGTTTTCGATCCCACCTAGTGTATTCCAAAGGAATTCTTCATATATCTGTTTTGCGACTTTGTATAGGGGGCGTATCACAATGGAATAGAAATTGAATGTGTTGTAGATTCAGTGCCAGATTTTATTGTAATTTATTTACCCTTAAGTGCCAAGTTGTTATGCCTTCAATAAATCGTTTACAATATATCAAATACAAAAATTAATACATAATTTTTTAACTATAATATTTGTAAGTCGTTTGAATAATATTACTATAAACAAATTAAACAAGAACAAATTACAAAAAAATATACAAACAATAAGGGGAATTTTACGCTATTTATATTATGACAAGAACTTGACAATCACATTAGAGACCGACATACTATGGCTGATGTAGATACTCCAGAGGATTTACCTCAAAGAGAGACAGAGTTGCAGGTTGTTGACATTGTTGTTCTTAACAACTACATCGAACGCGTTGTCCCTCCCTTACTTGACGACTTTGGAGCAAAACCTTCTCCAGAATTTATGTTAATGTTGTCTTCCACACAAACTACTCCCACACTCCGAAAGTTCGCCATCGATTCAAATACAAAAGGAATTATGATAACAAAAACTGTCGTTAAAGACGAAGAAGAGGAAGACATAGTTGAGAAGGTCGTTTATAACATTTTACCTGAGATATGTTACGACACAGCTAAAAAATCCAGTGTTATGTTGATAAAAAGAGGGAATATCCTGGAAGCTGACAAAAATCTAGGAAATCAAATAAGAGTGACAAAACTCACAGCGGGATCGGTTTATGACAATCTTCATAGCTATGTGGCAAATGCTATGGCCCCATTATTCAAGAGTTACATTATTCTCACTGGGAAGTCAAATCATGATGACTGTAAAATGGCTGCAAGCGTTGAGAAGAATATTGCTGAACTGGAGATGGGTTTAAGACACCTTCAACAGAATATTGACATTCCGGAAATTAGCTTGTCTATCAATCCGGCTATACATGCGGCTGTAGTTGAGGCGAAATCTCACCAAAGAACAGCACGAAGTGTTGATCTCGGTGACAAAGCTGATGACTCTAGTTTCCTTAATTTGCTTCAAAATGGAGTAAATCGATGGATTCGAGAAATACAAAAAGTCACAAAGTTAGACCGTGACCCTTCCTCAGGAACTGCTCTACAAGAGGTCACCTTCTGGTTGAATATGGAAAGAGCATTGGAGAAAATACAAGAGACTCGAGAGGGTCCAGATGTTCAGTTAACATTGGACGTCTTAAAGAATGGAAAACGGTTTTTAGCAACAGTTAGCTTTGACAATGATACATTCCTGAGGCAATCATTAGCAACTGTTGAGAACTATAATCCACTCATGAAAGATTTTCCATTAAGATTAAACGACCTCTTGGCTGCTACAGATTTGGAGTCGATTAAAACCTCGCTTGAAGCCATTTTTCTTCACTTGAGAAAAATTAAAACCACAAAGTATCCGATTACTAGGAGTCTGCATTTGATCGAGGCTATTTCAAAAGATCTCAGTTCTCAAATGCTGAAAGTTCTCAGCACTCGCAGATTGATGCACATCACATATGGGGAATTCGAGATGCTAATTTCTGAGGCTCTTAAAGTGTTTACAAAGTGGGAGGATGACTTTGCGAGTCTTCAACAACTTTTCAGAGAAATATTGAAGACAAAAAGAGGGGCCTCACTAAAAATTCCGAGGCTAGTTACTCTATTTCATAAGAAACTCCAGAATAGGTTAGAACAATTGCAGAAGTTTCGAAATCAACATGAGCAACTTCGAACTGTTATAACTCGCGTCTTACGGTCAGGAATTCATCCTGGTAAAGGAAATGAGAGTCCAGGAATACCATATGAGATGCTGGAAACATCTGATGCAAATGCTATAGAAGAAGTCAATATTTCGTATGATAATGTTAAGGAAATTGAAATTTTAGATTTGTCAAAAGAAGGCAATGATGCCTGGGAAGCATCACTTAAACGCTATGATGAGCGAATAGACAGGGTTGAAGCCAGAATTACATCTCGGCTTAGAGATCAGTTAGGGACGGCTAAAAACTCTAACGAAATGTTTCGGATATTTTCACGCTTTAATGCATTATTTGTTCGAGGTCGGATTATGGGTGCAATTCGGGAATACCAGGCCCAACTGATTTCTAGAGTTAAGGAAGATATTGAAAATCTACATGAAAAGTTTAAGGAAGGATACCCCAACAGTAAAGCCTTTCAAATGAGCAGAATGCATGATGTACCACCGGTGGCTGGGGGTATAATTTGGGCTCATCAAATTACAAGGCAACTTAGTTTCTTTATGAAGCGTGTTGAAGATGTTCTAGGTAGAGGATGGGAGAATCACGTTGAGGGTCAGAAGTTAAAAAGCGATTCTGATTCATTCCGCAAAAAGTTATCAACTCAAGGGTTGTTCGAGGAGTGGGTGCAGAAAACACAACAGAAACATCTTCTAGTTTCAGGGAAAATATTTTATATTGAATCAGTTAGATCACGTTCAAATAAAATATATCATTTGAAGGTTAATTTTGCTACTGATGTAATTCAGCTATCAAAAGAAGTCCGACATATGAAATGGCTTGGATATCGATTTCCACTTGGAATTTTAAACAAATCTCATCATGCCAACCAGTTATACCCTTTTGCTATTTCCTTAATAGAATCGTTAAAAACATACAACATAACTAATGCAATTCTAGATGGAAATTCAGAATCGGCAATGCTTGTTGCGGCATTGAAAAAAGAAATCCAAGGGTTGATTTCTGAAGGAAGCAGTCTAACATGGGAATCTCACAAACTTGATCCCTACGTGCGAAAATTCAGTGAGGCGATTTCTAACTACCAAGAAAAAGTTGACAACCTTCTTTGGAACACTAATAAAATTGAATGTGAGTTGGCTGCTCTTGACACGTGTGAATATGGATTTAAGGAATTTTCAGGGATCCTATCTCATATACAGAGCTCAATTGACGATCTCAATTTACACTCATATTCAAATTTACCTATTTGGGTTTCCAAAATTAATGATTTTATTGAAGATAAGTTGGCAGCACGACTTGAACATGGGATTGAAGCATGGAAGAGCGCTTTAATACTCGACCAAAAACCCCAGGCAGATGATGAAGGAAGGGATGAAATTATATTTTCTCCTGGAGGTAGTCCCCAAATTGAAGAATCGCTGTATGAGTTTCGACTAAAAAATCAAGAAATTCATTTCCACCCTGGCATACCGGATGTTCGTAAAGACCTATACAAGTCTCTCCACGGTTGGGAAGATAGAGTACTTAATCTGCCAAGAATACGCAGTGAGAGGTACCAGATTGGAGTTGAACAGGTTTCATCTGATGTTTCATATCGGAGTGTTTTAAGGAAATGTCCCAGTGGATCTAATTTACTATTAGGTGCATACAAAACAATTGAAAATATAATGAGCCATTTAACTATATATGTTAACAAATGGCTCTTTTTTCAAAGCTTGTGGGATCTCACAACAGAAACCGTAGAAAATAAAATTGGGAAGCATATTGAAAGATGGATGCAGCTTCTTTCTGAAATTAAAAAATCTCGAAGCACATTTGATACAGCAGAAACAACAAAGAGATTTGGAGCTCTAACTATAGATTTCAGTAAAGTTCAGGTGAAAGTCAGTCTGAAATATGACCAAATCCACAAAGATCTGCTCTCCTTTTTTGGAAAGTTGTTAGGTGAAGAAATGCACTCGTGGCACAGTAGTGTTATAAAAAGTCGAGGTGATCTGGAAGCACACAATATTGAGACTGCCACTACAACCGAGGCAGTCGAGTTTATTACATATGTCCAAACTCTCAAACGAAAAGTTAAACACTGGGAAAAGCAAATAGACGTATTTGGGGAAAGCCAAAAGCTGCTGGAAAAGCAACGCTACCAGTTTCCATCAGCATGGTTATATTCTGATAACATCTATGGTGAGTGGAGTGCGTTTACAGATATATTAAAACGAAAGGACCAATCTATACAGGGACAAGTTGCTCTGCTTCAAGCTAAAATTGCACATGAACACAAACAAATAGAAAACAGAACTATAATTCTTCTTTCTGAGTGGGATAGGAATAAGCCTATAAGTGAAGAACTTCTTCCAGATGATGCTACTACGCAATTGACAATATTCGAAACAAAGTTCAACCAACTGCAAGAGGATAGAAAAAACTTAACAAAGGCAGAAGAGGCCCTTGATCTTCAAGAGCCTGGCCATATTACTATTAATGAAGAAAAAATGAATGTCGCCGTGGAAGAACTTCTCGATTTGAAAACAGTGTGGCTGGAGTTAGCCAAAGTCTGGGAACAGGTTGAAATATTAAAAGAACAACCATGGCTTAGTGTCAATCCCCGAAAACTTAGACAGCAATTAGACAGCCTTATAGTTCAACTAAAGAGTCTTCCTGCAAAACTCCGCCAGTACGCCTCCTTTGAGCATATATTATCCATTTTGCGAGATTATACGAAGGCCAATATTCTGGTTACTGAACTAAAATCAAATTCTCTGAGGGAACGTCATTGGAAGACATTGATGAAGAAACTGGATATGTTCTGGACACTTTCTGAATTAACGATAGGGCATATTTGGAACATTAACTTAATAAAAAATGAAAGAATTATTCGCGATGTTTTATCAGTTGCTCAAGGCGAAACTGCTCTTGAAGAATTTTTAAAGCAACTCCGAGATTGCTGGCTCTCTTATGAATTACAACTAGTAAATTATCACAACCGTTGCCAAGTGATTCGAGGCTGGGATGAACTTTTCAAACAAGTTAATGAACACATTACCAGTATAGTTGCCATGAAGGCATCTCCATATTTTAAAGTGTTTGAAGATGATGCGCTCAGCTGGGAAAATAAACTCAACAGGATCCATGAGACTTTCGATATGTGGATTGATGTACAAAGACAATGGGTTTACCTTGATGGAATCTTTACTGGTTCTGCTGACATTAAGATATTGCTTCCAGTTGAAACCCAACGTTTTCAGAGCATATCAACAGAGTTCCTAACGTTAATGAAGAAAGTATCAAAGAAACCTTTAGTAATGGATGTTGTTAACATTCAAGGTCTACAGAAACAGCTTGAACGATTAGTTGAACTTCTCACAAAGATTCAGAAGGCACTCGGTGAATATTTGGAGTCTCAGCGAAGTTCATTTCCACGTTTCTATTTTGTGGGTGATGACGATTTATTAGAGATTATTGGAAATGCGAAAGATATAAGCAAAGTGCAGAAACATGTAAAAAAAATGTTTGCTGGCATTAATACATTTATCACAAGCGAAGATAAAACCAGTATATTGGGAATGTCATCTCGGCAAGGAGAAGATGTCCGCTTCAAAAGTTCAATAGATTTGTCAGATCTTAAGATAAATGAATGGTTAACTAATGCAGAAAGAGAAATGAGAGTCACATTAGCGAAAATATTGTTTACTGAGATAAAAGAAATTGCTAAATTGCAAGAGTCCAATCTTCAGTCTAAAGATTATCTCAATTGGGTTGATAAATGTGAGTCACAACTTGTCACCATAGGATCACAAATAATTTGGACTGAGAATGTTGAAAAAGCTATAAAATCCATTCAAGGGATGAAAAAACCTTCCATGAAACCTTTAGAAGTTGTTATTCAAACAACTGAGGTGTTTCTCACTATCTTGGCTGACAGTGTTTTGATGGAGCAACCAATTTTGCGTAGAAAGAAATTGGAGCATTTAATTACAGAAATGGTCCACCAAAGAGATGTTGCAAGAAATCTCATCCGTAGCAAAATTACTTCCTTGAAATCATTTGATTGGTTATCAGAAATCAGGTGCTATTTCAATAGAAATGAAAATAATGTTCTCAAACAATTATCCATACAGATAGCTAATGCTCAATTTAATTATGGGTATGAATATCTCGGAGTTCAAGATAAACTTGTACAGACTCCACTTACTGATAGGTGTTACCTAACTATGACCCAAGCACTCGAGAGTAAATTTGGTGGTTCTCCATTTGGCCCAGCAGGCACAGGCAAAACAGAAACAGTAAAAGCCCTTGGAAGTCAACTTGGTCGATTTGTTCTTGTTTTCAACTGCGATGAAACCTTTGACTTTCATGCGATGGGACGCATATTTGTGGGTCTCTGTCAAGTTGGTGCTTGGGGTTGTTTTGATGAATTTAACCGCCTTGAAGAGAGAATGCTGTCAGCATGCTCGCAACAAATTCAAGCCATTCAAGAGAAATTAAAATGGCAATCTGCATTTGGCAAGGATGAGACATCTGTTGAGCTTATTGGAAGAAATGTGAAAATTAATTCTGATATGGCCATTTTTATAACAATGAACCCAGGATATGCAGGGCGATCAAACTTACCTGATAACTTGAAAAAATTGTTTCGTTCATTGTCTATGACTAAACCGGACCAATTGCTAATTGCTCAAGTTATGTTGTACAGCCAGGGATTCAAAATGGCCGAAATGTTGGCGAGAAAAATGGTTCCTTTGTTTCAACTCTGTGAAGAGCAACTTAGCAAACAGAGTCATTATGATTTTGGTTTGAGAGCTCTGAAATCTGTGTTGGTTTCTGCTGGCTACATCAAAAGAGAAATGATACAAAAGATAAAAAGTGAAACCTCATCTATTGTGGATGATGATACATGTATTTTAGAAGTTTACCCAGAGCAGGAGATTTTAATTAAAGCAGTTTGCCATACACTTGTACCAAAATTAATTTCAGAAGACATAACATTGCTATTTTCATTGCTCAGTGATGTATTCCCAGGTATCTCACATAACCCATCTGATATTGGTAATCTCAAGAATGAAGTTGTCAAAATTTGTATTGAGAGACATTTTATGTATGGTCAAGATGGTGATGTGGGTAAATTATGGTTGGAAAAAGTAATACAACTATACCAAATTTGTAATATACATCATGGCCTTATGATGGTTGGCCCAAGTGGGTCAGGGAAGAGTACAGCTTGGAGAGTTCTCCTAAAGGCATTGGAAGTAGTCGAAGGTGTTGAAGGTGTTGCCCATATTATTGACCCAAAAGCGATTACCAAAGAGCACCTTTATGGAACTCTTGATCCCAATACTAGAGAGTGGACTGATGGACTGTTTACCAGTATTCTGAGGCGAATAATTGATAATGTTAGAGGGGAGATGGAGAAGAGGCATTGGATTATTTTTGATGGTGATGTTGACCCTGAATGGGTTGAGAATTTGAATTCAGTTTTGGATGATAACAAGTTTTTAACTCTACCAAATGGAGAACGATTGAACTTACCTTCGAATGTTAAAATAATGTTCGAGGTTCAAGACTTAAAATATGCAACACTTGCAACAGTTTCCAGATGTGGCATGTTATGGTTCAGTGATGACATATTGACAATTGGAATGATCATGCAAAACCATTTAAATATTTTAAGGTCTGTTCCAATTAATGAAGGTGATGATGATATTTCAAAACTAAAAGATTCTACTAATGATACCTCCCTAAGTTCTAAAATGAGAATACAACAATATATGGCAGACTTGTTGCAGCCACATTTCTATTTTAATGGACTTGTTGATAAAGCTGTTAGTTATGCAGAAAAGTTAGAACACATAATGGAATTTACAAAAATTAGAGCCATTACAACATTATTTTCATCTCTTAATCAGATGATTAGAAATGTGATAAAATATAATTTAGAGCACAGTGAGTTTCCCTTACAGCCGGATCAGTTTGAGAAATATGTCCAAAAGGGTTTTATCTACAACTTAGTCTGGAGTATGGTTGGCGACTGCCGCCTACAAAGTCAATTAGATATGTGTGATTATATTAGTAGCATTACTACAATAGCATTGCCAGCTTCTAGTAAGGGGCTAGTTATAGACTCATATGTGTCAATGGAAGGGGAATGGATACCTTGGCAAAGCAATGTGCCGATAATTGAGATTGAGACTCACAAAGTTGGATCACATGATGTTGTGGTTCCTACACTGGACACAGTTCGTCATGAAAATTTACTTCACTCCTGGCTGGCAGACCATAAACCCCTTGTTCTTTGTGGACCTCCTGGTTCTGGTAAAACAATGATATTGTTTTCAGCCCTGCAAGCTATGCCAGATATGGAAGTCGTTGGTTTAAACTTCTCTTCAGCAACAACACCTGAGTTGATACTGAAAACGTTTGATCATTATTGTGAGTATGCCAAGACAACAAATGGTTTGGTCCTGAGACCCTCACAGATTGGAAAGTGGGTTATAATATTTTGTGATGAAATTAACCTGCCTGATATGGATAAATACGGCACTATGCGAGTTATTATGTTTCTAAGACAAATGATTGAACATGGAGGATATTACAGAACCTTGGACATGGCTTGGGTTACCCTCGAGCGCATACAGTTTGTGGGTGCTTGCAACCCACCCACTGACCCTGGTCGAAAGCATTTAACTCAACGATTTCTTCGTCATGTGCCATTGATATGTGTTGACTGTCCAGGGCCTTCGTCACTCCAACAAATTTATGGCACATTCAATAGAGCACTTCTTCGCCTAATCCCAAGTCTAAAATCATACAGCAGACCATTAACAGAGGCCATGGTAGAGTTTTTCAATAGGATCAGGGATACACTAACAGTTGATCTTCAGCCCCACTATGTTTACTCGCCAAGAGAATTAACCCGGTGGGTCAAAGGAATTTATGAAGCACTTAAACCATTAGGTACTTTGCCAGCATCTGGGCTTGTACGAGTCTGGGCACATGAAGGTCTGCGTCTGTTTCAGGATAGATTGGTAAATTTTGAAGAAAGAAAATGGGCTGATGATAATATAGATGATGTTGCTCATGCATTCTTCCCGGGGATTGATCTTGATGAAGCTCTGCAACGTCCAATACTGTATTCTAATTGGCTGAGTAAGGACTACATTCCTGTAAATAGAGAAGAACTCAGAGACTACGTCAATGCACGAATGAAGGTGTTCCATGAAGAAGAACTTGATGTTCCATTAGTTTTATTTAATGAGGTTTTAGATCATGTTCTCAGAGTGGATCGCGTTTTTCGGCAAGTTCAAGGCCATATGCTAATAATCGGGGTATCCGGTGCTGGAAAAACGACCCTGACCCGCTTTGTCGCATGGATAAATGGCATTTCCGTTGTGCAAATAAAGGTCCATAGTAATTACTTAATGACAGATTTTGATGAAGACCTAAGGTGTGTACTCAGACGTTCTGGTTGTAAAGGAGAGAAAATTTGCTTTATAATTGATGAAAGCAATATCTTACAAAGTGCCTTCTTAGAAAGAATTAATACACTATTGGCAAATGGTGAAATCCCAGGCCTCTTTGAAGGAGATGAGTATGCATTGCTAATGACTCAATGCAAAGAAGGTTCTCAAAGAGATGGAAAGATGCTGGATTCCAATGAAGAATTGTATAAGTGGTTTACAAATCAGATACTTATCAATCTTCATGTAGTTTTCACTATGAATCCTTCAGATGAAAACTTAAAGAGCAGATCTGCAACATCTCCAGCTTTATTCAATAGGTGTGTGTTAGACTGGTTTGGTGATTGGTCAAAACTGGCTTATTATCAAGTTGGTAAGGAACTAACCAGCAAAGTGGATTTAGAAAAGACAACATGGCAACCACCTAGTTATTCACCTGTGATTTACCACAACATCCCCAGTGTCTCAATATACCGAGATGCAATTAATACAGCATTTGTATATATACATAAAACCTTACATACAGCTAACACTATAATGACTAAACGTGGATCTAAAACGGTGGCAATAACACCTAGACATTTTCTAGATTTTATTAATCATTATGTTTCATTATATAATGAGAAAAGGTCTGACCTAGAAGAACAACAGCTACACATAAACATTGGTTTGCAGAAAATAAAAGAAACTGTTTTGCAAGTTAAAGACCTTCAAGAATCGCTGAATGTGAAATCAAAAGTTCTTGTTGAAAAGGAATCTGAGGCTAATGCTAAGCTAAAGGCTATGGTTAAAGACCAGCAGGAAGCTGAACAGCAAAAGGTAACTAGTGAAGCTCTTCAAGTTGAACTTATTCAAGAAACAAAAATTATTAATTCCCGAAAAGAGGCAGTTGTGAAGGAATTATGCGAAGTTGAGCCAGCACTAGAGGAGGCTAAGCATGCTGTAAAGTCTATTAAGAAGCAACATTTAGATGAGGTAAGAAAATTTCCTAGCCCTCCCTTCCTAGTGAAGTTAGCTATGGAATCGATATGTCTACTGCTTGGTGAAAAAACCGAAGATTGGAAACAAATTCGCCAGCTCTGTATGAGGGAAACATTTATTCCAAGTATTGTTTACTTCGATTCAGATCAGATCACTAGTGAAATTCGTGAAAAAATGAAGGAAAAATTCCTTAAAAATCCAGATTACAATTTTGAAAAGGTAAATCGCGCCAGCCAGGCATGTGGGCCACTTGTAAAGTGGGCTATTGCTCAGATAAGTTACAGTACAATGTTAAACAAAGTTGAACCAATGCGATTAGAGCTCAAGCAATATGAATATCAAGCTAATATTCATAAACTTAAAATTGAACAAATGGCAGTGACAATTGCTGAACTTGAAAGACATATAGTACAATATAAGGAAGAATACGCTACTCTCATATCTGAAGCTCAAATAATCAAGTCAGATGCTGCTACTTGTGAAGCTAAAGTTAATAGAAGTGTGGCTCTCCTCAGCAGTTTATCTTCTGAGAAAAATAGATGGGAGTTATCATCTGATAATTTCAAGCACCAGATGGAAACCATCATTGGTGATGTTTTATTATCTTCGGCATTCCTTGCATATTCTGGCTACTTCGATCAGTATATGAGAGAAAGTCTATTCAAAACATGGTCAGAGCACTTGAAGGAGTGGCAAATTGATTTCCGTAGTGATCTCAGTTTGGTTGAATACCTTTCAAATGTTGATGACAGAATTATTTGGCGGTCAAACTCTCTTCCAACCGATGAGCTTTGCACAGAAAATGCAATTATGTTGAAAAGATATCATAGATTTCCACTTATCATTGACCCATCTGGCCAAGCAACATCTTTTATGTTAAATGAACATAAAAACCATAAAATTATAAAAACAAGTTTCTTGGATAAATCTTTCCGGAAGAACCTTGAATCGGCATTACGATTTGGTAACCCATTGTTGGTGGAAGATGTTGAATCTTATGATCCAATTCTCAATCCCGTACTTAATAAAGAAGTCAAGCGAACTGGTGGTCGAGTCCTCATCACTATTGGAGATGCTGATATCGACCTCAGTCCTTCATTTGAGATATTTATGTCAACTCGCGATCCCACAGCTGATTTTCCTCCAGATCTATGTAGTCGAGTCACATTCGTTAACTTTACTGTTACCCATGCAAGTCTTCAAAGTCAGTGTTTGGACAGTTGTCTGAAAGCTGAGCGAGCAGATGTAGATGAGAAAAGATCAGATTTACTTAAACTGCAAGGGGAATTTATGCTACGACTAAGGCACTTAGAGAAGGCGTTGTTGAAGGCTCTAAACGAGTGTCAAGGTAATATTTTAGACAATGATAACATTATCAACACATTGGAAACTTTGAAAGGAGAAGCGGCAGATGTTCAAAGAAAGGTTGATGACACTGACGAGATTATGAAAGAAGTTGAAAATGTTTCAAACCAATACATGCCCCTTAGTCAAGCATGTTCTTTCATTTATTTTGCATTAGAAAGCTTAAATCATGTGCATTTTCTTTATCATTACAGCCTTCAATTCTTTTTAGATATTTTTAACTCAGTGCTACATGACAACAGGAAATTAGAGGGAGTTGCTAACTGTACTTCACGCTTATCTATTATCACAGAACAGTTGTTTGTTGAAACATTTCGTCGAGTCTCTATGAGCATGCTTCACAAGGATAGAGCATGTTTTGCCATGGTCTTGGCACGGATTCATATGAAACAAGTAGCACAAATTACAGGCTCGCATGATCGCGAATTTCTGGCATTTCTTAATGGGCCTCAGAAGCCATTTAACCTGCACAGCGTCGAATTGATCAAGGGTACATCACAGGAACAATCTAATCACCTTGCAGGACTAACCCTCATTCACGCATTTAAAGGAGTTGTTCAATGGGCCAAGACTCACACAAAAGAACTTCAGGCCTGGATTAATTTGGCAGAACCTGAGAAGTCAACACCAATCTGTTGGGATTCAGACAAACCACAAACAGAAATTGGGCAATCTTTTATGAGACTTCTGTTTATTCAAGCAATTCGCCCCGACAGGGTTCTGGCTGCTTCTAATGAATTTATACGAGTTGTTATGGGTGACAACTTTTATAAAATAATTGATAAACAACCAAATTTGTCAGGTATTGTTGCAAATGAAATTAGACCCTCTACCCCAATTCTGATGTGCTGTGAAATTGGTTATGATGCTTCAAGTCAGGTTGATGATTTGGCTGCCATTAGAGGAAAAGCTCTTATTTCAATCGCAATGGGTTCTGGTGAGGGTTTTACACAAGCTGAGAAATCTATAAGTGCCGCATCAAGGTCGGGTCATTGGGTGATGCTGAAGAATGTTCATCTTGCTCCACAATGGTTGCTTGCATTAGAAAAGAAACTTCACAACATTAAACCCCATGATGATTTCAGATTGTTTTTAACGATGGAGATTTCCCCTAAAATACCTTTCAGTCTCCTTCGCGTTGGCCGAATTATCACTTTTCAGGCTCCTCCAGGAATAAAAGCCAACCTAACTCGGACTTTTGCAGATATTTCCAGCGACCGCATGAGTAAGCCGCCAAATGAAAGGACCCGTTTGTATTTCATTATCGGCTGGTTTCACGCAATTATCCAGGAGCGAATGCGCTACTTGCCTTTGGGTTGGTCAAAGAAATACGAATTTAATGACTCAGATTTGCAATGTGCATTTGATTCGCTTGATGTATGGTTGGACAAGTTCTCTAAGGGTCGGAATAACATACCACCAGAACATATACCGTGGGATGCATTGAAGCGTTTGATTATGCAGAGCATTTATGGTGGTAAAATAGACAATGACTTTGATCAAATGATATTGAAGTCTTTTGTTAACAGGCTCTTTACTCCAGCATCATTTGAATCTAATTTCTCTCTTGTCGAGAATGTAGAAGGTGTTGCAGGAAATCACATACTTATGCCACAAGGAATTCGCAGAGACGCTTTTCTATCTTGGGTAAAGAACCTCCCGGATTCTCAGATGCCATCATGGTTGGGTTTGCCTAACAATGCGGAACACCTCCTGCTCATTAAACTCGGCGTTGAACTAACCACGAAGCTTCACAAAATGCAGATGGTGTTAGAGGTTGATAACCCTGATGAACTCCATGAAACTCAGTCCCAACTAGGAATTGGAAAGCCAGATACTCTGGCCTTGCATGATTCTCGCCCGCTGTGGATGCGGCAATTAGCAGAACAAACAAAAAATTGGCTATCACTTCTTCCAAATAAGATCAATTTAATGACACGGACTCCAGAAAATATGAAAGAACCAATGTTTCGATTTTTTGAAAGAGAGATAAATTCTGGCAAAAAGTTAACTCATGATGTTAAAAACGATTTAGAGCAAGTTTACGCAGTTTGTGAAGGCAAGAAGAAACAAACGAATGAGTTGAGATCATTAATCAGTGATTTGGCTAAAGGAATTATCCCCACCACGTGGCTCCGTTATGAAGTTGCTAAGGGGACCACAGTTATGGTATGGCTTGTCGACTTTATAGAACGTTTAAAACAGTTAAACAGAATTGCTTTGACTGCTAACAAAGGAGTGGACGCCATCCAACGGCAGCATATATGGTTCGGAGGACTGTTCTCACCAGGAGCCTATATAACCGCAACCAGACAGGTTGTAGCTCAAAGGAATAGATGGTCATTGGAAGAAATTGGTCTAGAAATCAATGTTTCTTCTTCCGATGGTTCAGATTTACCATTAGATAAATCAAGTTTCAAGTACTCTGCGTTGATACCACTGCTTAAGCAGTGGTATCAACGCAGAGTACTG
>JAUCBJ010001887.1:0-14033 GCA_032718475.1 Nemertoderma westbladi | reverse complement strand
AATAAACTTCTTAGAAGATGTAAAGCATTTCCCCTTCAAAGATTGTGTACCAAAAATTGGAGGATCTTCCTGTTCTAGAATGTTATACAGATAGCAGCTTTGGAACTGGCCAAAATGGAAGTAGCCAGGGTGGAGTCATATTGGCGATGTCATCTGGAAACAAATTTAATATAGTGACTTGGCAATCAAAAAAGATCCGACATGTGGCACGTTCAACTTTCGCGGCTGAAACACTTGCAGCAGCTGATGGGATTGATATGTTGATGTTCTTGTCTGGTATTCTAAATGAGATTTATTTTCATGTTAAACAAAAACGTTTGAATACTGACTCGCAAAGTTTGGTTGATCATCTAAAGAGTGCAGATAGCAATGTCACTGAAAAGCGCCTTCGAGTGGATCTTGGAGCATTAAGAGAGCTAACTGATGAGGTTGAAGTGAGATTCGTGCATACCAAACTCCAACTTGCTGATTGCCTGACTAAGAATATTAGTGGATATATCTTGTGGGAAGTTATGAACTGTGGTGTTTGGTATTCTGACACTCAACTTAAAAACTAAGATGAGTGTGACTTGAGTTGTGTCAAAGGTTATAAGGCATGGCCTAATATATATTCTGTGTGTGATATATTGGTGGAGGTTGTCCGTACCGGTACGGTTATTCGGTCTTTTGTGTGTGGTTTGTATTCGGTCATATTGCTGGAGTATACTGTTATACAGTCAGAAGTTATTAGTAAAGAGTTGGAATTAGTTATTTTGACACCAGTCGTGCCTTTTCTTTGTATAATGCGCATCGCTCTTTCTCGATCTCGAGTTCGCGTTCTTTCTGTTCACATTCAAGTTGGAGTTCGCGTTCCTTCTGTTCGTGTTCTGCTTGCTCATGCTTACTTATGTCCTCCAACTCTCACAGCTTTGCATTTAACTTCCGGTTGTGTTCCCTTTCTCGTTCGGCTTCCTTCCTGGCCTCCACTGGACATAAGACCTCTGCCTGTTGTTCATCTAACTGTCATCTTCTATCCTCCGCCGAGTTGTGAGAAATAAGGGATCTTGCGCATATTACTTTCCCTCGCGCGTGACTAACCTGAGAGTCTCCACTGTTTCTGGATGCGTTGTCGGGTGGAGTTAGCGTCCTCTGTTGGATATTCTTCGTTGTCGGCAACACCTGACCCGGTACTACTACTCCACTCTGCATCAACCAGTTGGTGACTTCCCTCTGGTAGCGGCATTCTTCTTTGTCTTGAGTCTCTTCCCGCTCCACTAAGTTCCTCAACTCCACGTCACTTAACTGAGTCGCCTGCGCTTGCGACGCCCATAGCAACCAGTTTTCCGTCCTAACTTGTCGGAATCGCTCCGATAATGCACAGTGCTCCAATAAGGTTGCTAGAGCCTTGTCGTGAACCTTTGTCGCTACGTCACCCAACTGGGACTCCACTGCTCTCTTCGCTAGGACTGCAAGCTCCTCAGCCTGCTTAAACAATGCTGAGTTATATCCCTTTTGAAGTTCTACTAACCCTTCCCTTCCGATGTTACCGGAGTCAGCTAGCATCTTCCTTACCTTCTCCGTTGTCCGGGTTATATGTCTGGCATGCGCGCGAAGTTTCTTCTTTATCGCGATGTCCAGTTCTCTCTTGCTTACCTGACTCACTCTCGGTGGACTTGAGGGATATTACGGGAACTACAGGTACTCCTTACAGCCGCTGGGGCCACGGCACTTACCATACCCACAGGTCTGGAAACCGGGCTCTGCGCTCTCGTTCCTGCTAAACTACCTTCCCTATCACTCACCTCTGGCCGGGCTGCTGTGCAATCCTCCCTTACAGTAGCGGTAGGGGATCCTAATAATATTATCTCACCTTGATCTTCCTCACTGGTTACTGTCTCGTTCTCCTGTTCACTTACGTCAGCGTCACTCGCTGCGTCGTCATAGTCAGCATTGTCATCAACAGTTATGTCAATACTGTTATCAGTCGGCGGTCCAGCCGCCGTCTCATAACTGTCCTCTAGTGCCTCCTTCTCTGAGACACTCATTGTTCAAGTATATAATTATTTGCCTTCCAGTTAAAATCTCGCAAAAATTCGAGATATATATTAATTTAATCGAAAATACAATTAAATTATTTACCAAATAAATTATTTGGTTTCAAATGCCAAAATACGAAAATAAATTCGCAATATAATATTGTGAATTTAATTGTATATATAGTTA
Organism: Nemertoderma westbladi; assembly: GCA_032718475.1. Lineage (NCBI taxonomy): Eukaryota > Metazoa > Xenacoelomorpha > Nemertodermatida > Nemertodermatidae > Nemertoderma > Nemertoderma westbladi. The sequence goes on along the minus strand of JAUCBJ010001887.1, from coordinate 11,831 downwards.
TAGTAAATACCGGTATAATATTTAAATGAAAATATTTCTCTATAGCTATTATATAGCATTTAAATGCCGGTATGACACGAAATTATTTTCTGAATCTAATTCAAAAAATTCAAAAAAAATATAAAATATAATAATATATAATAATATATAATATAATAATATATAAAATATAATAAATTATATATAGCTCAAAATCAACGTAATTTTATTTTTTAAATATTATATGTATCCACTGGCGCGTGTCTACACCTTCAGGTTGCGACACTCTCTCTCTCCAACTGAGCGATCCAAAATACCATGGCCGGCTAAACCTAACTATCCTAATTAATAAATTGAGTTCAGTTTCGCAGTTAAACAACCGATAATTTTTTACTGCTTCCACAAATACAATGGTACCAACAGAACAACTAACCTTGTTTGCTGTGAGATTCCAAGTCCACCCGCGTCCTAGGTTTCAGTCTTGTCGCTGATTGCAAACCAAACCCGCATGCCCACACAAACCCCAAACTCAGAAGCGCCGTCTCGCCATGTATCTCCAGATGGTATAAAATAATTAAGTGGTTATCCAACATACCGGTACAAAACTCTAAATTTTATTATATATAAATTTTGGCCGAAACTGAATTCTCACAAACCTAGCTAAAATTTAAAAACTTACTAATTTATTATCTACCCTAACGGCCCAATAAATTGCTGTATTTCTGCGATTAGTGAACAAAAATGATTATCACTGTTGCAAGGCAACAGCAAAAATACAATGGTTCTCACTGTTAAACAAGAGCGATCAGGAGATAGTTCTTACTGTTGGACAATATAGCAAAACACCAACTGGTCCTAATATGTTTTACTATTATTTTCTATATGGCTCCTACAAATCGCTTGGTCCTTTCTCTGTTGATCGCTCAACAGAGAGCTAACTGTTCGAATCTATGAGCCACGCGGGAGTAACCAAAACAATAAACCCGAATCGGCTCCCTAAGCTACTTAAAACGAGTGCGGATGGCCTAACACTCGGAGTTCACTTATCGCAAAATACTGGAATTCACTGGGTAGAACACATTGAATGTGAGAATATTTTAATGTTAAGGGGGATAGATCTGTTTAATTTCCTAGGTGTCGAAACTTGGCCTTCGGCTGGTTTTAGACCAGCAAACTTACTACTGCTGTACTGTATACTGGACACTGCTGTCAGCCTGTTGCCCCACTATTTTCAAATAACCGCCTAGTGTGAATAGTCTACGGTATTCTAAACAATCACTTAAACTACTCTCCGCTATGCTGCATACAAATTCTTAATTTTATTTTATCGCTAAATTAATTACAGTTATAAATACGAATTTGCGTACTAATTACTAGATATTCCAGAATACGTACTTCTAATTTATTACGTACTGGGTTATACTAGCAACAGCCTAAATACTGTATTATTTTGCCCTAATTAGCAATTAATAAGCATAAACTAAAAAATGGAAATCAATCACGGGAAACAGTGCCTATCTAAGCATTCATATTTAAGAATCAGGCACTCTTTAGCAACACAACACAAATAGTGTAGCAATAAGCTAGTAGTACAGCAGATAGAGCTAACTACACCAGTCAGCTATTGCACTAAATACCCGTACGTTAGTACGTCAGTATACCAGTACTAGTCATTCAGTCAGTCAGTGTAAGAACCACAGGCCACCCAAAGCCACACATAGGACTCCTAACTAAACCCAAATTATGCCCCCTAATACTACAAAGAAAAGACAAAAATCTGGATCGTCAGCCCCATAATACTGTAACAGCGGCTGGTCCCCGGTCCTCAACTGACTAGCCCCGACCGCAACTGTGCCCCCCCCGCCAGCGTTGCCCCGCTTTGAATCCTCTGCATTTCCCTTCGTCGCTTCCGCCCGGTGCGCCCGCCGCACCTACCGCCTCGAGAACGGTCATAGGAGCGCGGTTAACGTACGACTCGGCGTCAAGGTTGGTTGACCTGATATCGATCAACGCCTGAGTCTGCACGTTAAACGCGCCCGTAATACATACATCGCACCTCAGCCCTGTCCCGTCACCTTCCTCCAACTGCTCCCTTTACTACTGGCTCCAGCATTACATTGCGCGGCCCAAACGCCAACGCCGCGAGGTCGCCCACAGTGTCTCTCAGCTCATTGTGGCGCTGGATGACGAGGCCGCCCTTCTTACAGTTCAACCCATGGTTCAGGTCGAAGGCAGCCCCGCATCCGTCGCACCGGCTGTGTACTCCAAGGAGGGGACTTCCGTATCGCATGGCGATCGCATCACGAAACTCACGTGGGGATAGATCGTACTGGAGGTCCGCCCGGGGAATCGACGAGATCCAGCTACCAGTTTTGTACTCCGCCGCTCGGCGGATAGTGCGGCAGCGGCTTTTGGTCATCGCCCCCAGTGCCTCCTCGAACTCTGAGATCTCGGTCAGTTTCCGGTCATCTCGGTCGACCTTCCTCGCCTTCGCCAAGCAGTCCCGGTGGGTTGGGAGGTCGAATTCCTCGGTGCCGGCCATCGCACCACTCAGGAACCGGGTCTCGTGCAAGGATACGAGGTATGACGGTTTTGCCTCGGCTACCGGATTTCGCAGTCCTAGACCTCCTCGTTGTGGGGACAAACTAAACAGTTTTCATTCTGTCGGAGTTATGGTTCCTCCGATCACTGCAGGAAGGAATCTTTGGGCGATGGCTGTTTCTAGAACGGCGTACTCCTCTTCGCAGTCGACGGTGACCCTCTGAAGATACGCCCACTCACGCTGCAACGAGCAGACCATGGCGGAGAAGGCCGCCTGTGGTTGGGATTCAGCCATCGTCGCCAGTGCGTCCGTTGCCTCTACCCACGCAGCCACCTTCGCCCGCACATACTGGCGTTGTTCTCCCGAACTCCCGAGAAACCCCCCGAGAAACCGGTGTCCCGTTACAATCTTTATCTGGTGGCCACTGAAGACTCTGCGAGCCTCGTCCTCGTACTCGGGGTCGACTACGAGGTAGCATTTGGACGTCTCGGGAAAGTAACCAAAAGCTGGGCCGAGTTTGAGCAGCTTCTCAAACCACCGCAGTAAGTCTGGGAGTTCACCCGCCCCGCCAGAATCGTCGGCGTACCAACTCTCCCGGACTGTAGGGGACCGTAAACTCCGGATCAACGGGAGGGCTCCGATGGCGTACAGCAGCATTGCAAGGGGGTCGCCCTGGGTAACGCCCTCCGCGCTAAATATAATTGCATCAGTCCCCTTCATGACAAGGATACTGGCGCCCCGATAACTGTTAAACAGGAATGTAGAGCATCGAGGCCACAGGCAGCGTGCGTTCCACAACGCAGCTACCCGGTTGAGCGAGTTGAACGTGTTGGCCGCGTCCACCAGTAGCACCCCCCAACCCGAGTCACTGTTATCCTCGAACAGCGATGACATCGAGTGTATCGCAGCCTCGACTCCTGCGGAGGTCCCCACCGACAGCTGTTCGGTGCCACACGTGATGGTGACGTCATCCCCTGTGATCGCGGCCATTGCGCGGGCCATTATACGCCGGAGACACTCCCCGATTCCGATGGGCCGCACACCCGGGCACTTATCCAGCGCGATCAGTCGGCCAGACATAAGTGCCCGGACAGACTCCCACGGTACAGCTACATTCGCTAGAGTCCGGGTGATTGCAGCGACTGTGTCTCGGAGGTGCTCACTATGGGCGCCATAGCGGAGCAGATAATCCCGCCAGCGTGTGGAGTCGCAACCCGCGGGACCGCCGCCACCGTCCTCGATGTGCGCCGCCGTCAAGTCGACGTCGACCTTGAGAGGCGGCTCGCCGCACTGTATTAATGATTCTCTATTGGGGGGTGCTGCAGCCGGGTGTTTATTCCGAAGAACATCGAGTACTTTGACTCTTTGCTGACCAACTTCGATATCGGACTCTGGGTCCAACACGCCTCCGGACTCCCGACCGGTCACCCAGCGGACTGCGTTTCTTACCTTCCCCTCCAACATTAGTCTCGTAAACACACGGACTGTGTGTTCTTTATCCGAATTGGGGGTTTGGGTTCCTGCACGCCTTCCTGTAGTGCGCCCAGGGGAGCCTCGCTCAGCCTCTTGTAAGAGGGCTTCGATCTCGCCGGAGCGCCACAACGCCACCCTGCGGCTCATTAGGCGGCGGATATCGGCCGCCTTAACGATCTTTGGATCTCGATGTGTGATCAACGCGTTGACCAGCATTAAACGTTCGGAACGAGATTCACCACGACCAAGTCCAGCTACTAATGCCTTAGCCTCATTGTCGAGCAAGGATACCACGTCCCAACCAACAGAGCCACCCGGGAGTCTGTAGCGAGAGACTGATAGTAGTACACAGCGCCATATATCGTAACACTCTGAGACCAGAAAGAAAAAATGGAAGAAGAAGGTTAATGTGCCAGCAGGAGTTGCGGTTTCTCTTGGGGACTTTCCTGCAGATGGAGAAGAAGATGATAGTGATGAAAGTGAAAGTGGGGAAGAAGACGGTGATTCTCTCAACCCAGAACTTGATATACAGGCACATGGGCCACCAGGTAAACACCCTCGAGTATACACTGGATTCAGTAACATTTCTTTAAGGGAATTCCATACATTGGGAGACTTTCAAGTTGGTAACATGGTTATTGCTATTTATGATAATGAATGGTTTCTAGCAGATGTGTTACAAGTTAATTCAGATGATTTGAACGTTTCATTTATGGACCGCCGTCGGCTTGATTGTTCCTCACAATGGTTCTGGCTATCAACTAGAGATATTTGTGACACGAAGCTAAGGAAAATCAACAACTTTCGCTAAGAAAGATTTTCCTTAGCTGAGATGGTCTATTCATAGTGGGCTATTTTACTTGTATGGAGCAGATTTGGTTTTTTTTTATAGGTGAAAAAACTAGCCTTTAAAAGTACCCTGAAATTTTCCATTTATGTACTACTCGTCGAGGCTCATCTTGGGTCTCATATCCAGGAAAAATCTGGTTTCCATGGCAACGGAATTAGAAAAAAGTCTATGTATTTCAAGTCAATATTTATAACTCTATTTGTAGGAAAACTATAATAGATATCATGGGTAATATGGTAAAACCCCTTAAGTCGATTTTTGGCCATTTTCAGGTTTTTGGTGATTCTGGTACCTACCTCAGATTGATATCCACCTTCTGACTAAACACCAGAAGTTAAAGCAGCGTTAATAACGGAGAAAAACGCAAAATAAGATCCCGTCTAAATATCGCTTGATTTGTTAAAACCCCCTAAGTAGGAAAAAAACTCTGTTTAAGCACCATCAATATGGGATTTAATTTCTGATAAAACCCCTTAAATTAGATATTACGGGGTTTCTTATTAGTTAAATGTCAGAGGGACTTTTAATTATTCGTTCTGATAAAACCCCCAAAATGCCCGTTTGCCACAATATGATAGGATAATTGGCCTTGAATTAATTAATGGAGTGAGTTTTGAAGTAGGTCTACGGTATTAGTATTAAATGAATAGGCTGCCTACTCAACACCTAACAGTATTTTCAAATAGCTGAAAATTTGTAATGCTTATTTTAACCTTTGGAGAAAATCTGGGGAGGGGGGTCAATTTACACTACTACTCCTATGATCGGCACGCTTCATTGCAGGTGCATTTTAAGAATGCTGTGCCGGCATGTCCACAAAATTGCAATGCCACAAATCCCTATTACCCATGACATTTGCTAGATCATCCTCATCTTCAAGGCCAGTGTCCTTTGAGATGCGCCTCAAGAAAGTCATGGGCTGTCCACTATGCTTATTCACTCCATGAGACTGCGTACTTGAGTACAAGATTATTTACAAGTCTACTGTTCGGTCCATTTACAAGTTACTTTATAGAACTGTAGATTAATACTCTAGGTGAGTGTAGATGAAGATGTTCAACCAGTAGTGAGTTTAGCTGAAGATGTTCAACCAGTAGTGAGTGCAGCTGAAGATGTTTAACCAGTACTAAGTGTAACTGGAAATTTTTAACTGGTAGTGAGTGTAACTGAAGATGTTCAACCAGTAGTGAGAGTAGCTGGAGATGTTCAACCGGTAGTGAGTGTTGCTGACGATGTTCAACCAGTACTGAGTGTAACTGAAGATGTTCAACTGGTAGTGAGAGGAACTGGAGATGTTCTACCGGTAGTGAGTGTAGCTGGAGATGTTCAACCGGTAGTGAGTTCAACTGAAGATGTTCAACCTGTACTGAGTGTAACTGAAGATGTTCAACTGGTAGTGAGTGTAACTGGATATTATGTTCAACCGGTAGTGTGTGTAGCGGGAGATGTTCAACCGGTAGTGAATGTAACTGACAATGTTCAATCAGTTGTGAGTGTAGCTGGATATGATTTGGGTTCCGTATAAATGTCGTGGGACCATGTGAGCCCATTTTTTCACTTAGAAGGATAATTGAAGAGTTGTCAAAAAAGAAAGAGAGACATCTGGCTGTTAGCTTTGTTGACTTCGTCAAGCCCTTTGATTCAGACTCTCGCTCACGTATGTTCAGCATACTTTCATTATATGGGATTCCTGATGGAATTATTGCAGCAATCAGATTAGTAAGATGGTTCGAAGACATTTGTACTATTTGTGCTATTGCTGCTACTGTTGGCGGTGACACAGAACCATTCGAAATGTTAGGGGAAGTCCTCCAAGGAGACACACTTGCGCCATTCTTGTTCATAATTGTGGTTGACTATGTTCTACTAATGTCCTTAGTTCATCACAATGGTGATGGGGTGATGGTAACTCCACCTACTGGCTCCAGAAGTTGAGGAAATCCTGCCAAGTACCTAACTGATCTAGAATTTGCTGATGACTTAGGAGTACGATCATAATCACTAGAAGGAGCCGAACAGTTCCTCAGCTTATTAGAAAATTTTGACAGTTAACTTTGAAAGTCCTCAGCAATTCTCTGACCGGATGAGCATAACCTCAAAGAATGGTATGCTTGAGCAAGTGGAAGACTTCTGTTACCTGGGATCATGGATCCGGAAGTCAGGTGAGGACCTTCGAATACGTAAGGGAAAGGCATGGGCAGCCTTGAATAGGCTTTCCAGGATTTGAAAGTCACCAAGAATTAATCGAAAACTTAACCCTATTAAACCCGGGGGGGGGGGGGGGGGGTCAATATGAACCCCCCCCCCGTGGTTTTTTTATTATAATTCTGAAACAAACGCAGTTGGGAATCTGAAATTTTATGACTTTTCCTAAAAATCTATTGTCTTCCTAATAGTGAAAACCGTTTTCAAAAATATTGGGTAGTTTTCGAGTTATAGCACCATTTTTTAACCCTACTTTTGGCACTTTTTTGAGACGTTTTTTGAAAATTACATTTCATTAAATATGAATTGTAACATCTCTATTTTTGATTTACACCGGTTTTTTGGTGTTAGCAATTGGATAGAATTCATATAAATCGATTTAGAAATTTCAAACTTGTTTTTTTCGGTGGGTGCCAAATTTTGGTGCCAGCACCAAATTTTGAAATATGTCAATTTTGTAAATTGATTGTTTGAAACTTGTTTTTTACGCAATTGGGGTTTTTTGGGGTTCTGGTTTCGATGGAATATATACGAGTTGCACCAAGCGTATCAAACTTGTATTTTTCGGTGCTGTGTGCAAATTTTGGTGCTAGCACGAAATTTTGAAAATCCATTTAATAGATAAAATTGCTTTTGACAATTTATTTCTTGCGTTTTAGAGGTTTATGGCTGTTCTGAATTCAATGGAATATATAATTATCGAACTAGACATCTCAAACTTGTATTTTTCGGAAGTGGGTGCAAAATGTGGTGCTAGCACCAAATTTTGAAAATCATCAAATATATCAATTGATTGTGTCACCTTGTTTCTTGCGTTATACGGGTTTGTGAGGGTTCTGAATTCAATGGAACCAGTAAAAATTTCATAAGAGTTTTCAAACTTGTATTTTTCGCCGGTGGGTGAAAATTGTTGTGCCAGCACCAAATTTTGGAAAATAAGCAAATTGATCAGTAGATAGAATCATCTTGTTTCTTGCGTTATACGGGTTTATGAGGGTCCTGAATCCGATGGAATCAATAAAAACAGCACTGGACATCGCAAACTTGTACTTTTTGGTGATGGGTACGAAATTTGGTGCTAGCACCAAAATTTGCCAAATTACGCCGAAAAATACACGTAGCAATGATCTGGCATATTAGAAATGTATTCCATTAGAATCAGCGCCCTAGAAAACCTGAAAATGTGAATTTATAGCATCGTATAAGTGAATTAAAAATTTTGTGTTCTAACTGAAAAGTGCTGGTTACTTGTTTTTTTCATTTTTTTCCTACTCAGAGAGGACTAAACAGCCATTTATAGTAATCATATCATTTTTAAATATTTTCCAATGTATTTTGCGCCCCAGAAAACCTGTATTGAAAAACAATTAGCCGAAAAATGTAACTTTCAAATTTTGTGAAAATTGTGCACTACTTGTAATTTTGGTGCTGCAATATAACCACCCCAGTACATTTTTTCGAAAATTTTTTTTTTCGGTCGGATCCAGACTAGTGATACCTACGTACAAACAAAAAATCAGACGTTTTCGTAAAAATTTGTAGATTTTAGAGGGGGGGGTCAATATGACCCCCCCCCCCCCCCCCCGGTATTTGTACAACATTTTATAGCCCGGTACTAATAGGGTTTAAGGTCCGATTATTTAGAGTAGCAATAGTTCCAATACTCCTCTGTAGGAGTCCATGCTGAGCTCTAACTGATGAGGACACCAAATCTCTGGATGGCACATTCACAAGAATGCTACGCCGGGTTCATTGTGTCAAGTACAATGTACACATCTCCAACCAGACACTATATAACATTGGAGGTGTCTCATTGGTTCCCCCAAGCTTGACACGAACACTCCGCTTTGCCGGACATTGTTTTCGCAATGAGGACCAGCCTGTGCATAATCTTGTGCTTTGGAAGCCCCATGGAGAAAATAAGCATGGTGGAAGGCACATGACTTTTGTGAGACGCCTCTTAAAGGACACTGGTTTTGTAGATGCGAATAGTCTTGCGAAAGTCATGGGAGATAGGGAGTTGTGGCAGTGAATCTTCGTAGATAAGCCGGCAAAGCATTCTTAATTCTCAAATTAATTATGCTAATGCTTAATCCCCTGCATTGGGCTTGTCAATTGTGGATTGCATGGTGGTAGCAAAATATTTTTGTTAAGCCAGCATCTCAATGACCAGTTTTAATGCCGATTATAGAGTTTAGCTGGAGATGTTCAATCAGTTAGTGAGTGTAGCTGAAGATGTTCACGGTGAAGCAATGACGAATCGAGATTTATCTGTTTTAGAAGCCTACAACAACAATATCAGAGATGGTGATGGCACAGGACTTCAGCCGCTAATTGTAGAAAGTGTTGAGACAATAATAATTGAGAAGGGATTGTTTTATCTCTTAGGCCTACGGATTCTCATAGCATCAATCTTGAGTATGACACTCTACCGGATTCTATGGCAATCAATAGCCGGGTAAATGACGAGCAATCAATGCTAACGGAAGATGGTGACCATGAATTAGTTTCCAACAGAAGGTGAGGCAAGATGACCACAATCCAGACAGCGCAAACAGTTATAAAAATAGGTTGTCTGGGCTGTCCCATGGAATAAAACGGAATCTAAAGGTTCGATTCTCTTTAGAGCAGCAGTAGAACCAGTACTCGTATATGGGAGGAGCCTGTGCTGGCTTCTAACTGCACAGGATTCCAAATTTCTGGATGGCACTTTCACAAGAATGATGTGCAGGGTTTATTGTGTCAAGTATTATGAACACATCTCCAATCAGACTCTATACAACATTGGAGGAAACATCCATTCGTCTTCCTTAGCTTGAAACTTGACCTGAACCGCCTCCGCTTTGCAGGACATTGCTTTCGCCGTGAGTACCAGCCAGTGCATAATATTGTGCTTTGGCGAATAAATAAACATGGTGGACAGCCCATGCCTTTCTTGGGACGCCTGTTAGAGGCGTATCTAAACACTGGCCTTGAAGATGCGGATGATCTAGCAAATGTCATGGGTGGTAGGGAGATGTGACAGCGAAATTTTGTTGACAAGCCGGCACAGCATTATTAATATATATGTAATACATAATAATGCAGTTGCAATGTAGCATGCTGATAGTAGAAGTAGTAATTATAAAAATAATTGTAATATTACACTGTTTATGTTTCTAATATAAGAACTTTGCTTTATTGGACCCTTAGACCCAATAATAAGTCATTTAATGGGCCAGACTGTATCTGATAAAACCCCACATGCTAAAGATAACCCCCCTTAATTGTATGTTCTAACCTAACTATTTTGTTTCACAATCTGGCAAAACAACAGATATCAAATTTCAATGGTCTAAAATACTATCTACCTCTAAAAATATGTGCCCAAACAAATTATACACTATTTTAGATTATATTTAGTCAAAAATTAGATCGCATTACTCAAGATTTCTTAAAATATTCAGTTTTTTTAGTTTTTCTCAAAACTACAAAAATCGACTTAGGGGGTTTTGTCGAATTACCGGCGATACTTTAGCAGCTTCAAGCTACAATACTGTACATGTACAAGGCAGATTAGACAGGGGTGCCCTGTTAATGTTAGGGATTAAATTCAATGTTATTGAGTTTATTGTTTTTTCCTTAAAAGTTTTCCACTCATCTACAAATGTGTTAGTCAAAGTCAAGCTAACATTAAAGCATACCGGTACCGTAGAACATCGCCGTGACCGTCACAAAAGTCACCCTCCCCCCCACATGTCACAAAATGTCACGCAAGCTCGACCACCCCCCCCCCCCCCCCCCCCCCCACCCTATTGCGTGACGTACTTTATGAACGGCCCCTTTAAACTTTTTCTGGGTCTTAAAAATCGATTGCAGTTTTCAAGCCTGCCTCTAGGCTGGTGTAAAGTGATCAAGGGCATCTGCTTAGATTTTGCTTATATTTCTTTCGAGTTGACAGTTAACATAAGTTCAAGTCACGTGATGCGCGAAGGCCGCACTTTGTGTTATACAAGATTTACTTGAATGTACGTAATGTACTAACTATACTGTAGTTATTTAAAAAGTATAATGTTTCAATGTTTCAATGTTTATTTTTACCCTTCAAATAATAATTCAAAATAACAATAACTCAGTATAAAATAGAAATTAACATGAATACATACTATATATGGTAAGTTCTATATAAATGGGTACTGGAGAACAGCCAAATAGCAGGGCTAGTAAACGGCTGCCCACCAGTAGGATGGGATTATATAAAATGTAAATATATGTAACATTTGATAGAATGGATGTAGTAAGTAGTGGTTTGAAGTAATATTATACTGTAGGGTGTTGCAGATGCAGAATAGAGAGGTGAAGAAGAAGATGGCATATAGATAGATAGATAATGTAGGTAAGGTAGAGTAGAAAGTAGATAGATAATGTAGGTAAGGTAGAGTAGAAAGTAGATAGATAAGAATAGGAAGGATAGGGACTATGTATTAGGAGTGCTAATTTAGCGATAGATTTATGGTAATTAGTAGGGGCAGACTGCGATTTTTTAACATTTTTTGTTTATACTGTAGGTCTATATATATAATTGTATTTAGTAATACATAAATTTAATTTGGCGAATGACAACGAGTTATTTTAATAGATGGAGATTTAAACAGCAAATATTTTAGTAGACGAATTTGTAATATAATTAAATTAAAGGGTTAAAGTTTAAAACATGGCCCCGTGCCTGGGTATTGTTCATGTAACCTCAAAGAGAGGAAAACGTGGCCCCGCGCCCGGGTATTATACATGTAACCTCAAAGA
>JAUCBJ010001886.1:0-16865 GCA_032718475.1 Nemertoderma westbladi | reverse complement strand
ACTCGTCAAAAAACTCAGCAGTTACGGAATCAGGGGTATGCCATTGCAACTATTTTCTGATTATCTTGCCAATCGCACCCAGTTTGTTACTGTAGACAGATGTAACTCGACGCCCCTACCGGTAATCTGTGGTATTCCCCAAGGATCCATCCTTGGACCTATCTTATTTCTTATATATATAAACGATCTTCCAAATGCCTCACATTTTATGACAACACTATTTGCTGATGACACTAGTTTAATAAAATCTCTAAATAATTTACCATCATTAATTAACTCCGTAAATCATGATATAACCGATATTGTTGACTGGCTGGAGGATAATAAGCTCTCATTGAACCTTAAAAAAACCGAGTACACCCTGTTTACAAACTCATCGCTCTGTCAAGATACACTACCTAAGGTAAAAATTAAAGATTCTGTAATTTCCCAGGTCGCATATACTAAGTACTTGGGTGTTCTGATTGACAGTAAACTAAATTTTAAAGAACACATATCTTTCATATTAAAAAAGATTTCCAAATCTGCAGGTATATTTTATAGGCTTCGTCACATTTTTCCACTTTATATTCTCCGTACCCTATTTTTCGCTCTTATTTATCCCTATATACAATACGCCATTGTCGTGTGGGGAAGTACATCTCCGTCGATTTTAAAACCACTTAGAATCAAAATTAACAAAGCACTTCGAGTAATCACCTTCAGCCATTGGCAATCATCTTCACTCCCTATCTATCAACAACTTAATATACTCCCTTTAGATCAATTATATAAATATCAAGTCTATAATATTATGTTTGATGTACATAACAACATCCCAACTCCCCTTGAGCCTCTATTTCATAGAGCGTCTTCAATCCATTCATACAATACTCGCTTTTCGGCATCTGGCTTATTTCATCCTCCTCACATTAGGCTACGTGTTGCAGAACAATCTCTTTCATTCCAAGGACCCCGGCTGTGGAATGCTCTGGCCAATTCATATAGGGAAATTAAAAGTAAACATATTTTTTTTAAAGTGATAAAGAAAGATCTCTTATTTAATCCTGGTCAGTTTCCAGACTAACAATATCAATCAGGGCTATTGGCTGTCCACCCGGGCGCGGGCCACATTTTTATTTTTTTTTATTTTTTATTTTTTTTATTTTTTTCTTTCCTTGGGGCTACATGAATAATACCCGGGCGCGGGGCCACATTTTGTCCTCTCTTTGGGGTTACATGAATAATACCCGGGCGCGGGGCACGTTTTCCTCTCTTTGAGGTTACATGTATAATACCCGGGCGCGGGGCCACGTTTTCCTCTCTTTGAGGTTACATGAACAATACCCGGGCACGGGGCCATGTTTTCCTCTCTTTGCGGTTACATGTATAATACCCGGGCGCGGGGCCACGTTTTCCTCTCTTTGAGGTTAAACGAACATTACCCGGGCGCGGGGCCACGTTTTCCTCTCTTTGAGGTTACTTGAACAATACCCGGGCGCGGGGCCACGTTTTCCTCTCTTTGAGGTTACATGAACAATACCCGGGCACGGGGCCATGTTTTCCTCTCTTTGAGGTTACATGTATAATACCCGGGCGCGGGGCCACGTTTTCCTCTCTTTGCAGTTACATGTATAATACCCGGGCGCGGGGCCACGTTTTCCTCTCTTTGAGGTTACATGAACAATACCCGGGCGCGGGGCCACGTTTTCCTCTCTTTGCAGTTACATGTATAATACCCGGGCGCGGGGCCACGTTTTCCTCTCTTTGAGGTTACAAGAATATTACCCGGGCGCGGGGCCACGTTTTCCTCTCTTTGAGGTTACATGAACATTACCCGGGCGCGGGGCCACGTTTTCCTCTCTTTGAGGTTACAAGAATATTACCCGGGCGCGGGGCCACGTTTTCTTTTTTTCTCTCTTTGAGGTTACATGAACAATACCCAGGCACGGGGCCATGTTTTAAACTTTAACCCTTTAATTTAATTATATTACAAATTCGTCTACTAAAATATTTGCTGTTTAAATCTCCATCTATTAAAATAACTCGTTGTCATTCGCCAAATTAAATTTATGTATTACTAAATACAATTATATATATAGACCTACAGTATAAACAAAAAATGTTAAAAAATCGCAGTCTGCCCCAACTAATTACCATAAATCTATCGCTAAATTAGCACTCCTAATACATAGTCCCTATCCTTCCTATTCTTATCTATCTACTTTCTACTCTACCTTACCTACATTATCTATCTACTTTCTACTCTACCTTACCTACATTATCTATCTATCTATATGCCATCTTCTTCTTCACCTCTCTATTCTGCATCTGCAACACCCTACAGTATAATATTACTTCAAACCACTACTTACTACATCCATTCTATCAAATGTTACATATATTTACATTTTATATAATCCCATCCTACTGGTGGGCAGCCGTTTACTAGCCCTGCTATTTGGCTGTTCTCCAGTACCCATTTATATAGAACTTACCATATATAGTATGTATTCATGTTAATTTCTATTTTATACTGAGTTATTGTTATTTTGAATTATTATTTGAAGGGTAAAAATAAACATTGAAACATTGAAACATTTATTCCACTCCCAACATGTTTTATTCCCTTCAGCTACTTTATTGCACTCCCAACATGTTTTATTCACTACAGTTACTTTATTGCACTCCCAACATGTTTTATTCCCTTCAGCTACTTTATTGCACTCCCAACATGTTTTATTCACTACAGTTACTTTATTGCACTCCCAACATGTTTTATTCCCTTCAGTTACTTTATTGCACTCCCAACATGTTTTATTCCCTTCAGCTACTTTATTGCACTCCCAACATGTTTTATTCACTACAGTTACTTTATTGCACTCCCAACATGTTTTATTCACTACAGTTACTTTATTGCACTCCCAACATGTTTTATCCCTTCAGTTACTTTATTGCACTCCCAACATGTTTTATTCACTTCAGTTACTTTATTCCACTCCCAACATGTTTTATTCCCTTCAGCTACTTTATTGCACTCCCAACATGTTTTATTCACTACAGTTACTTTATTGCACTCCCAACATGTTTTATTCCCTTCAGTTACTTTATTGCACTCCCAACATGTTTTATTCCCTTCAGCTACTTTATTGCACTCCCAACATGTTTTATTCACTTCAGTTACTTTATTCCACTCCCAACATGTTTTATTCCCTTCAGCTACTTTATTGCACTCCCAACATGTTTTATTCACTACAGTTACTTTATTGCACTCCCAACATGTTTTATTCCCTTCAGCTACTTTATTGCACTCCCAACATGTTTTATTCACTACAGTTACTTTATTGCACTCCCAACATGTTTTATTCACTTCAGTTACTTTATTCCACTCCCAACATGTTTTATTCCCTTCAGCTACTTTATTGCACTCCCAACATGTTTTATTCACTACAGTTACTTTATTGCACTCCTAACATGTTTTATTCCCTTCAGCTACTTTATTGCACTCCCAACATGTTTTATTCACTACAGTTACTTTATTGCACTCCCAACATGTTTTATTCACTTCAGTTACTTTATTCCGCTCCCAACATGTTTTATTCCCTTCAGCTACTTTATTGCACTCCCAACATGTTTTATTCACTACAGTTACTTTATTGCACTCCCAACATGTTTTATTCACTTCAGTTACTTTATTCCACTCCCAACATGTTTTATTCCCTTCAGCTACTTTATTGCACTCCCAACATGTTTTATTCACTACAGTTACTTTATTGCACTCCCAACATGTTTTATTCCCTTCAGCTACTTTATTGCACTCCCAACATGTTTTATTCACTACAGTTACTTTATTGCACTCCCAACATGTTTTATTCCCTTCAGTTACTTTATTGCACTCCCAACATGTTTTATTCCCTTCAGCTACTTTATTGCACTCCCAACATGTTTTATTCACTACAGTTACTTTATTGCACTCCCAACATGTTTTATTCACTACAGTTACTTTATTGCACTCCCAACATGTTTTATCCCTTCAGTTACTTTATTGCACTCCCAACATGTTTTATTCACTTCAGTTACTTTATTCCACTCCCAACATGTTTTATTCCCTTCAGCTACTTTATTGCACTCCCAACATGTTTTATTCACTACAGTTACTTTATTGCACTCCCAACATGTTTTATTCCCTTCAGTTACTTTATTGCACTCCCAACATGTTTTATTCCCTTCAGCTACTTTATTGCACTCCCAACATGTTTTATTCACTTCAGTTACTTTATTCCACTCCCAACATGTTTTATTCCCTTCAGCTACTTTATTGCACTCCCAACATGTTTTATTCACTACAGTTACTTCATTGCACTCCCAACATGTTTTATTCCCTTCAGTTACTTTATTGCACTCCCAACATGTTTTATTCCCTTCAGCTACTTTATTGCACTCCCAACATGTTTCTTTCACTACAGTTACTTTATTGCACTCCCAACGTGTTTTATTCACTACAGTTACTTTATTGCACTCCCAACATGTTTTATTCACTACAGTTACTTTATTGCACTCCCAACATGTTTTATCCCTTAAGTTACTTTATTGCACTCCCAACATGTTTTATTCCCTTCAGCTACTTTATTGCACTCCCAACATGTTTTATTCACTACAGTTACTTTATTGCACTCCCAACATGTTTTATTCACTACAGTTACTTTATTGCACTCCCAACATGTTTTATCCCTTCAGTTACTTTATTGCACTCCCAACATGTTTTATTCCCTTCAGCTAATTTATTGCACTCCCAACATGTTTTATTCACTACAGTTACTTTATTGCACTCCCAACATGTTTTATTCACTACAGTTACTTTATTGCACTCCCAACATGTTTTATTCCCTTCAGTTACTTTATTGCACTCCCAACATGTTTTATTCCCTTCAGCTACTTTATTGCACTCCCAACATGTTTTATTCCCTTCAGTTACTTTATTGCACTCCCAACATGTTTTATTCCCTTCAGTTACTTTATTGCACTCCCAACATGTTTTATTCCCTTCAGCTACTTTATTGCACCCCCAACATGTTTTATTCACTACAGTTACTTTATTGCACTCCCAACATGTTTTATCCCTTCAGTTACTTTATTGCACTCCCAACATGTTTTATTCCCTTCAGTTACTTTATTGCACTCCCAACATGTTTTATTCACTACAGTTACTTTATTGCACTCCCAACATGTTTTATTCACTACAGTTACTTTATTGCACTCCCAACATGTTTTATTCACTTCAGTTACTTTATTGCACTCCCAACATGTTTTATTCACTACAGTTACTTTATTGCACTCCCAACATGTTTTATCCCTTCAGTTACTTTATTGCACTCCCAACATGTTTTATTCCCTTCAGCTACTTAATGCACTCCCAACATGTTTTATTCACTACAGTTACTTTATTGCACTCCCAACATGTTTTATTCACTACAGTTACTTTATTGCACTCCCAACATGTTTTATTCCCTTCAGCTACTTTATTGCACTCCTAACATGTTTTATTCACTACAGTTACTTTATTGCACTCCCAACATGTTTTATTCCCTTCAGCTACTTTATTGCACTCCCAAAATGTTTTATTCCCTTCAGTTACTTTATTCCACTCCCAACATGTTTTATTCCCTTCAGTTACTTTATTGCACTCCCAACATGTTTTATTCACTACAGTTACTTTATTGCACTCCCAACATGTTTTATCCCTTCAGTTACTTTATTGCACTCCCAACATGTTTTATTCCCTTCAGCTACTTAATGCACTCCCAACATGTTTTATTCACTACAGTTACTTTATTGCACTCCCAACATGTTTTATTCACTACAGTTACTTTATTGCACTCCCAACATGTTTTATTCCCTTCAGCTACTTTATTGCACTCCTAACATGTTTTATTCACTACAGTTACTTTATTGCACTCCCAACATGTTTTATTCCCTTCAGCTACTTTATTGCACTCCCAAAATGTTTTATTCACTACAGTTACTTTATTGCACTCCCAACATGTTTTATTCACTACAGTTACTTTATTGCACTCCCAACATGTTTTATTCCCTTCAGCTACTTTATTGCACTCCCAACATGTTTTATTCACTACAGTTACTTTATTGCACTCCCAACATGTTTTATTCCCTTCAGTTACTTTATTGCACTCCCAATATGTTTTATTCACTACAGTTACTTTATTCCACTCCCAACATGTTTTATCCCTTCAGTCACTTTATTGCACTCCCAACATGTTTTATTCATTACAGTTACTTTATTGCACTGCCAACATGTTTTATTCACTACAGTTACTTTATTGCACTCCCAACATGTTTTATTCCCTTCAGCTACTTTATTGCACTCCCAACATGTTTTATTCACTACAGTTACTTTATCGCACTCCCAACATGTTTTATTCCCTTCAGCTACTTTATTGCACTCCCAACATGTTTTATTCACTACAGTTACTTTATTGCACTCCCAACATGTTTTATTTCCTTCAGTTACTTTATTGCATTCCAAACATGTTTTATTCCCTTCAGTTACTTTATTCCACTCCCAACATGTTTTATTCCCTTCAGTTACTTTATTGCACTCCCAACATAACATGTTTTATTCACTACAGTTATTTTATTGCACTCCCAACATGTTTTATTTCCTTCAGTTACTTTATTGCACTCCCAACATGTTTTATTCCCTTCAGTTACTTTATTCCACTCCCAACATGTTTTATTCCCTTCAGTTACTTTATTCCACTCCCAACATGTTTTATCCCTTCAGTCACTTTATTGCACTCCCAACATGTTTTATCCCTTCAGTCCCTTTATTGCACTCCCAACATGTTTTATTCACTACAGTTACTTTATTGCACTCCCAACACGTTTTATTCACTACAGTTACTTTATTGCACTCCCAACATGTTTTATTCACTACAGTTACTTTATTGCACTCCCAACATGTTTTATTCACTACAGTACTTTATTGCACTCCCAACATGTTTTATTCACTACAGTTACTTTATTGCACTCCCAACATGTTTTATTCCCTTCAGCTACTATATTGCACTCCCAACATGTTTTATTCACTACAGTTACTTTATTGCACTCCCAACATGTTTTTTTCACTACAGTTACTTTATTGCACTCCCAACATGTTTTATTCACTACAGTTACTTTATTGCACTCCCAACATGTTTTATTCACTACAGCTACTTTATTGCACTCCCAACATGTTTTATTCACTACAGTTACTTTATTGCACTCCCAACATGTTTTATTTCCTTCAGTTACTTTATTGCACTCCCAACATGTTTTATTCCCTTCAGTTACTTTATTCCACTCCCAACATGTTTTATTCCCTTCAGTTACTTTATACCACTCCCAACATGTTTTATCCCTTCAGTCACTTTATTGCACTCCCAACATGTTTTATTCACTACAGTTACTTTATTGCACTCCCAACATGTTTTATCCCTTCAGTTACTTTATTGCACTCCCAACATGTTTTATTCACTACAGTTACTTTATTGCACTCCCAACATGTTTTATTTACTACAGTTACTTTATTGCACTCCCAACATGTTTTATTCACTACAGTTACTTTATTGCACTCCCAACATGTTTTATTCCCTTCAGCTACTTTATTGCACTCCCAACATGTTTTATTCACTACAGTTACTTTATTGCACTCCCAACATGTTTTATTCACTACAGTTACTTTATTGCACTCCCAACATGTTTTATTCACTACAGTTACTTTATTGCACTCCCAACATGTTTTATTCCCTTCAGCTACTTTATTGCACTCCCAACATGTTTTATTCACTACAGTTACTTTATTGCACTCCCAACATGTTTTATTCCCTTCAGCTACTTTATTGCACTCCCAACATGTTTTATTCACTACAGTTACTTTATTGCACTCCCAAGCTATGTTACGCTATGTCACTATTACCATCTTATGTTGCCATTAGGTTGGTCTGTATTAAATGTAATAATTTATGTTTACATTACAAGTACAACGATTATGGAGAAAGGGGTATCATTATTATTATATATATATTTTTTTTAATTGCTGAATTATTAAAACATTTATACCAGTTTGTATTTAATTAAATTATATTTTAGCGAAAAAAAAAACTTGGAAAAATTTGCGAAACGAAACCTCTTTCATTATTATATCGTTTTCATTTCATTTTGTTTTAGTTATTTATGTTTGTTTCGTTACGTTTCTACCTAACATGCTTCGTTTCGTTCCTGTTTCGTTACGTTGCTACCTAGCATGCTTCGTTTCGTTCCTGTTTCGTTACGTTGCTACCTAACATGCTTCGTTTCGTTCCTGTTTCGTTACGTTGCTACCTAACATGCTTCGTTTCGTTCCTGTTTCGTTACGTTTCTACCTAGCAGGCTTTGTTTCGTTCATGTTTCGTTACGTTGCTACCTAACATGCTTCGTTTCGTTCCTGTTTCGTTACGTTGCTACCTAACATGCTTCGTTTCGTTCCTGTTTCGTTACGTTGCTACCTAGCATGCTTCGTTTCGTTCCTGTTTCGTTACGTTGCTACCTAACATGCTTCGTTTCGTTCCTGTTTCGTTACGTTTCTACCTAACATGCTTCGTTTCGTTCCTGTTTCGTTACGTTGCTACCTAGCATGCTTCGTTTCGTTCCTGTTTCGTTACGTTGCTACCTAACATGCTTCGTTTCGTTCCTATTTCGTTACGTTGCTACCTAGCATGCTTCGTTTCGTTCCTGTTTCGTTACGTTGCTACCTAACATGCTTCGTTTCGTTCCTGTTTCGTTACGTTTCTACCTAACATGCTTCGTTTCGTTCCTGTTTCGTTACGTTGCTACCTAGCATGCTTCGTTTCGTTCCTGTTTCGTCACGTTGCTACCTAGCATGCTTCGTTTCGTTCCTGTTTCGTTACGTTGCTACCTAGCATGCTTCGTTTCGTTCCTGTTTCGTTACGTTGCTACCTAGCATGCTTCGTTTCGTTCCTGTTTCGTTACGTTGCTACCTAGCATGCTTCGTTTCGTTCCTGTTTCGTTACGTTGCTACCTAGCATGCTTCGTTTCGTTCCAGTTTCGTTACGTTGCTACCTACCATGCTTCGTTTCGTTCCTGTTTCGTTACGTTGCTACCTACCATGCTTCGTTTCGTTCCTGTTTCGTTATGTTATCCCCGGTTGCTATATTATTATATGCTGCCATACTATCTTATGTTGCTATACTATAGTTGTAGTATGTTAAAGGAGGGAGACAACCGCAGTCCCTTACGGAAAGACCAGTTATTGGGACGGCTGTTGGGACAGACTCATTTTGACTCATTTTTCGTCTGTCCGTTCGCGCTTGTTTTGTCTCTCTTGTATGTTGATCTATTATATTGTTGTACATTTTGATATATATTTTAAGCATTATTGACGGTTTGGTTAAAAAAAATAGTTGGTGTAGTATGGTACCCCGTGATCGTTACGGCTCTGTGTTGCGTTACAGGTGTTTACGGGAATGTTGAACACGTTTTATCGTCTTCAGATATAATATCGGCAGATACAAACCAGGATGTGTCTCGTAAAGGGTACGTGAATCACTGTATCACAATTAATAGTACCTTACTGTTTTGGTTTTACGGATCTGTTACTATAGATCTAGGCGACTTATCTACGAGAAGGTTTCCTTTACTTTCCATAACAATCATAGGCTATAGTTACCACTTCTATCACACTACAAGTGCCACTTTTTATGGAAAACATACAACCCCAGCGTTATTTTACTTGGCTGACTTGAATGACTTGGTTATTGGGTAGTTGTAGAATGACTTGGGATATTGGTGTGTTTTTTAGGTTAGGGTTTGTTGGTCAGGCACAAACCATAACTATAAAGCCGTAATTTAACCCCAACCCTAAGTCTCAACCCAACCCCCCAACCATGATAGGTCTGTCTAATCTAAGAAATATTGTGGAATTTCGGATTTATTGCTATTGGCCATTCGGCGATTTGGGGCAAAAGCAATAAGTCCGAAATATATAATAATATGTAATGTAATATATTTTTTATTGCAATACTATAAATGCATTATGTATTTATTATTTCAAATATAATAAAATAGCCTAGTGCAGATGCAAAACCATGCAACTTTCGAACCCACATATCTCATCTATTTTTCAACTAAATTCAGATTGTTTTACATATTTGGAATCCTTACAGGGCCAGTTTTACATTGTTACCAACAAACAGCTATAAAAGATAGAATAATAACTGCGGTGGGACTGGTGCTATATTTTTTTGTTATATGTATATAATATATTTTTTTAAACGCTTGTTGGTAGAGATTGAAATCAGAAATATATATTCTGGCTCACCCCACACCCAGTTAAGTGGTCGGGAAGTGTTACTATAATATATATACTTTATTTACATATATATTTCATTAAGATTTGTAGAAAAATTAGGGGAAGGGGGGCTCGTGGCTACGACTGGCAAGGGTGCATCGCATCTCATATCTTCCTTAAATGATAGCTAAATGATTACTGGAGTTTCCACTGGGGAGTATAGTTCTGGGGGACAGCACTGGCAATAAGTCGTCAGACTTTGTGCGTAGGCCTTCACTTTTTTCTAGATAGGGGGAGGGGACATTCGACGCAAACAAAATTCATCCTTCCCCAGGGGAAAATCGACTCAAATAACAGGTGATTGATTACTCACACTTGTTACCTGTTCTCTCTAGTTTATTGTTTTGGATAGAATAACGTGCCACTTGCTATCCTGCCTGCCCCTTAATTGATTATTTAACATTGAGACGATAAATTAATTCGCCGAGATGGGATTTGCATCAAGTCCCCCCACCCCCTGTCCCATTTTTACATAAAATACCCGTTTTTGTCTCTTATAATTTATCTGCGGTTCACCCCTACTATACTGCTCTATGTACCGGTACTCCCCGTGTAGGTGTGGCCAACGCTGTCCTTGTTGCGGAGTTTGTTACTCTCCCAGACAGCGGTTCTACAGCCATCTCAGCACCCACTTCCATAAGTTTACCTGCGTTGTTCACGCATACGAATCGTGGAGTTACTACGCGGCACGCCAACACAGTGTTCGACGCAAATGCGCGCAGGTAACGCGTACGGAAATGGCTGCCCCGTGCGCCGTATGCAATCGTCAACTTAACTACAAAACCGCACTCAAACACACAGACTGCAACTCCAGGCGTTCTGATTCGTAAAACCGATATATTTAAATCTATTTAGGAGATAGGAAAACGATTTCATTCTAGTGTCATATTATCGTAGCTATTTTTAATTTATGAATAATAAAGTCTTTTTTTCTTTACGACCCCCGGCTGTAACGGTACCAAAAGATGTTGACCCATAAATGCAGTTTACCTTTGCCCATATCGGCCAGGGCCAAAACAAAACATATTTCTATCTTTGACTTTTATCGGGTAAAAAATGCGTTGTGGGAAAAGTTGTGAAAGTGACGGACAGGGGTTTGTTGGTAGGGACACTGTCAAAGTCAAGCCTACAATCTGGCAGATAGGGGGGGGGGGGGGGGGGGGGGGGGGAACTGGACTCAATAAAAATTCATCCCTCTCCAGGGGAAATTGGATGCAAATCAGCTGTTTACGAGCAAAAATAAAACTGTAACCTGTTCTATTGTGTTTAGTTTGTTGTTTTGGTTAAAATATAGTTCCACTGTAACCTGCTCCTTTCCCTATGTTAGCCAATCTAATTTTGACGTAACAATGTGACGCGGATTTCTTCACATCACATTTGGACATCACATTATTTTTTTATCGAACGTGAATTTATTGTGGTCTTATATAGTTCCTATATAGTAACGTGTTCCATATTACGGCATATTTTGTTATTTTCACGTCATTTTCACGTCAAAATTATAATGTTGTAAAATCGTCATTATTTTCACTAAAAATTTAAAACTTTTTCATAGCACATTTTTTGGGCATTTTAAAAAATTTATTTCTTGAAAAGTATTTATTCAAAATAAGTCTTATCTCTTTCCTTGATTCGACGTTTGTAAATATGTTATAAAAGCTTTCCATTATGATTATTATCGATTTAGACATGTAGTATAATATAATTTGACGTGTCCCTTCGTTGATTTAATTGATGTAAATGTAAATATTATGTAGTTTAATTGTCGACTTTATTGATGAATTCTAGTAACATAGAATATTTTTTACAACATAAGTTTCATATGCCGTTTCTCATTAGTTATCGTTTCTAATCGTAATGTTAACATTTTGGAATTAATTACATCTTTGTTTATTCCTGCATATTTAATTACTTGTTGCTAAGTATTACAGTGTATTAATGGTTGAGGCTTTAGTTGAACGCATTACGTTTGTGCACACCCAATTAATTTTGTATCAACTTTATCATTAATAGTTATAGATAACAGATAACATAATAATTGTGTATCATATTGGCTTAATATATGTTATTCAATGTATTTTGTTGTGCTTAAATTTATACATTAATCATTCCAATATTCGTGATTGTTTCAGTAAGTTTAATATTGCGGTTATTTCAGTTTTTCTATGATTAAAATTCACCCATTTCCATATGGGAAATTCGACGCATATAACTGCTGATTACCCGTATAATAAAACTGTAAAGGGATCTATTGAGTTTCGTTTATTGTTTTGGTTTATTGTTTAATGTCAGTAAACCATCCAGAAATCGAGTATAAATTAATTTTAATATAATTGTATTTTATTAATTTTAATATAATTTTATCTTACAAAAATTTAAGCAGTGTGAAATAATGTGTTATAACGTTGCCCAACACATGTTTCATACTTACACAGCCACACTGGCACACTGCAAACTAAGGGAATTTAATCCTATATTGCACACCCAATCCCGAAAAGTTTAATAATTTATTTATAAAATTTACATTATTTACCGCTCAGTCAATGGGCTAGCGGTAAATAATATTTGCATTATTTACCTAGGTAAATGGAGATTATTGCTCTTCAATCAGCCTAATTTTGTACTCTTAGGGTAATAAATACTATTATTGGGCATTTTATTGGGTCAAAATAAAACGCGGATCCGGATCCGGATTCTACATTTAACATTGTCCCTACGGAAGTCTATTTTTTTTACATTTTTATAACTCCCAAAAATAAAACTATAACCTGTTCTATTGTGTTTAGTTTATTGTTTTGGTTAAAATAACGTGCCACTGTAACCTGCTCCTTTCCCTTAATTGATAATTTTGGAATCCGGATCCGCGTTTTACACCTATCCCATTTTATTTATTTAATGAGTAGCTACGACTAGTAATTAATAATCTTCAAATAAATGATATGTTCCAGAATATTGTGTATTTATTAAATATAATAAATGGCCTGCCCTGCCGGCCGTTACGGATGCAAATATATATGCACTTTTTGTTTTTGAACGCCCATATCTCAGATATTTCTCAACGACACTATAGCAGTTTTTTACAAATTTGGAATCCTTGCACAATTCCATTGGTATAAACAAATCACAATAAAGACGAAGAATAACTGCCTGCGACTGGTCCAATGTTTAATTACTTATTAAACAATAATATATTTTAATAATTATAATAATAAATAATAATGATAATTTTAAATATAAAATTACATGTTGCACGATAAGTAAAACACGTTATTTACCTTTTCGCCCCTCGATCAAACTTAAGCATATTTTATTTACCGTACAATAAATAGTTATTACGCCTCAAACTCAAACGTTTCGAATATTTTTTATTCTCGTACACCTGCACTATGATTAGTACAGTAGTATGTCGCAAGATTTATGGTTTCAATAAATTACTCCGTTGTAATTGGGTTTAAACAATATTCAGCCATTTTTCGAGAAAATAAAAAATATGAAGGTGTGAAACTTTACAAATGAATGTATAATTCAATTATATTATATATCCAATGTTTAATTACACTTAGTCCTACAGTTTGTAGTTTCTTTTAGTTTTGATTGACTGACTAATGGACGTAGTGGTGCAGTTTTTTTTGGTTTATCCATTAATATAAGAAGTACTAAAACCCATACCGAATTTATATGATATAGCGGCAAATATTTTCTGCGAACTTAATTTCAGTGCTCAGGTCTACGGCAATTAATGTCACGTTATGGCATGGCAACAACAACAGTTACAAATTGAGTTTACATCGGTCGCCGTGTCGTAATGTTACAATTTTGGAGACTAACTCTAAAATGTTGTAATATTTACTTAGTTAAGTGATTTTGCGTATATCATCTGTCTAGTGTCTATATTTCTATAAGTTGCCTATTTCTTTGCCTCTCAGACAAGGGACGGCATCTATTGGTTGGTCTACCTACTCCAAAGAGACTTTAAACGCGGCTGTTACTGCTGTATCTACCCGTAGACTGTCCACTCACGCGTCCGCTAAACTCCACGGGATTCCGGTGATGACTCTGTACAAGAAGGTGCGAGAAATCTGCCCCGAAGCCGTCCGTCAGCTGCGACGAGGTGGTCGGCTCTATAGAGGTGGTCGAGTTATTGCGGACGAAGTGCGTCATATCATTCAAACTGAACGTTTTCGAAACGATTTTAGCGAAGATTTCGCCGAGTGAAACGAGATTTTTATTTCTTTATTTCTGGACTATACACTATATTGTCATTTTCTGATGACACGGATATCGCCACCAAAATTTTTCTACAAATCTTTATCAAATTGGATGATATTAGAAACACAGCTACATTAATTATTAAACTCACCTTCGATGCCCATAAGGAGCAAGAATTTTTGCCTTTTATTTTTTTACAAACTTTTTAAATAGAAATAACGGAGATATGGGCGTTCGAAAATTGTATGTTTCTATATACGCGAGCTATTTATTCAGAAAACATTCTAGAACAATTAATTAATGTATAATATACCAATAATTTAACTAATAATATATTAATTATGCTGGTCCGTGTCAAATAATATGAGATTATATTCCTACCAGATGATGTAAATAATTCTAATAAATGACACAATCTAATTTAGTGTATAAACCTCGATGCTGCCCTAGTTGCCATGATAATGTGTTTGTTATTTTACTGTTCGCTTTTTTACGTTATTTTACTGTTCGCTTTTTTACCTTATTTTACTGTTCGCTTTTTTACGTTATTTTACTGTTCGCTTTTTTACCTTATTTTACTGTTCGCTTTTTTACCTTATTTTACTGTTCGCTTTTTAACCTTATTTTACTGTTCGCTTTTTAACCTTATTTTACTGTTCGCTTTTTAACCTTATTTTACTGTTCGCTTTTTTACCTTATTTTACTGTTCGCTTTTTAACCTTATTTTACTGTTCGCTTTTTAACCTTATTTTACTGTTCGCTTTTTAACCTTATTTTACTGTTCGCTTTTTAACCTTATTTTACTGTTCGCTTTTTAACCTTATTCTATACTGTAATAATAATGTAATGAGTCAAAATCAACCTATTATTCAAAACCTATTATAATAATATCATTCGAAAGCTATTTATAAGGAGAATTCTATGAGCACGGTGGGCAGCTATTAAAATTTACTTTACTAATTCTATTTGGGTTTTAAGTTAAGTCCCCCCTGTAATGCCATTTTAGTATAGTAATAGTATAGAGCATTACAGAGTGGACATTTCCTTCTTGTTGTTTATCTCTTATTTCAATACACTTCTACATATTATAATGTTATTATGTTTTATGTAATTATTGTTTTTAATTTATGTTTTTATAATGTTTGGGCAAGTTGAAAAGCCCGCGAAATTTCCTTTTGAAACAGTAAATAAAAAAAAATAAAAAAGTAAATGTTTCTTGGGAATATTTTATTGACATTTAAGTGGCATTACAGGGGGGGGGGGGGGGGGGGGGGGGGGGGCAAAGCAAGCGACACACCCCGACTTCATAAATTTAAACTACCACTACATGAATATACTAACATGCAATTGGTTGAAATTTGGACAGCGAACATGGGAAAGATGGTTCTTTCATATTATAGCCTGGTTTTTATGATTGGAGCTGTACATCATAGTTAACCCTGGTCCATTACATGGGGGACACAAAAAACTAATAAAATGTCTAATGCTTATTCTTATTAAGTGTCAGTTAGAACAGACTGGGTCCGATGATGCAACATGCAATTGTTTCCCAGTGGTTTTGTTGTTTTTCCGGTTGTTTTGACATATACGTATATAGTACGCCTTGGGAATAGCCCAATTTGACAACAAATAAGCATTCACGCTTAAATGATGCATAAAATTAGCCTCGAGATTACGACGTGTCACGTCCATGTGCTCGGGGCAGAGTGTAATCTCTCTAGTGCAATCCCTTCCTCGCCTCGCTGTCCCTCACGTCATATTAAGCACAACAAATCAAATTCGTTTGCACTTATTAAAACTACACCAGTTGAAGTACAATATTATTTATTAGAATTAAATGATGCCTCAGCCTCAAATGACAAATGTCCAACCAAATTAATAAAAACTGCTGCCCATATATTGTGTAATCATATTTCCGAATTAATAAATTTGAGTATCAAACACGGTTTTTTTCCAAATTCTCTCAAAGAAGCAAAAGTAACCCCCGTTTATAAAGCTGGTGACCCATGTCTCACAACCAACTATCGCCCTATTTCATTGTTACCGGTATTAAGCAAAGTGTTTGAACGCATTATATATGTACAGCTGTCATCTTATTTGGACAAATATTTAATAATAAACAGTTGCCAGTACGGCTTTAGGAAAAAATATACCACTTCATTTGCAATTCTTGATATTGTCGAAAAATTGCGCGATTTTCTAGATAAAAAAATGTCAACTTGCACAATTTTTATAGATCTTAAAAAAGCGTTTGATACGCTGGATCATAGCA
>JAUCBJ010001885.1:0-45407 GCA_032718475.1 Nemertoderma westbladi | reverse complement strand
CGTTAAGATGACATGTCTACCAAACGCCATTATATCCCGCAGAACGCCCTCATCTTATATAAACAGGTCGCAAAAGCGCCAATAAACATATTTCGACATGGCGTATTTGTTAAGCGCATCTATACACATCTAGCACATCTATATATATATACTAGAAGGAGTTCTAGTAAGCAAGCTCGCTCAACATTATAGGTTTTATGACTTGAGGTTAGGGTTACATGACAGTTTTAATTATGGTTTGGGCCTGACCAACTAACCCTAACAAAAAAATAAAACAAATAACTCCAAGTTAAAGTGCTGGCTAGGCATACTGCAGTACTGCAGTATTACTATACTTAAGTCTATGGGGAGGGGGGGGGGGGGCATTTCGCGGGGGTGGGGGGCATATTCGCCTAGGACACGTACAGTATTTCCATTTAATTGGTTTCCATAATAAGACATTATAATTAATCAAATATAAGTCACAAATCACAACAATTCAATTATAATAATATTATAGGCCTACAATACGTTTCAACAGAACAGATAAAAATATAATGCCAACAAAAACAATCGAATACAAAGGTATTATAGAATTTATAATATTTTATTTATGGCTTGAAGAGGCTATGTAAATATACCATCAAGCACTGTGACTTTGATGTTAGAATGACCTAAGGATACCAACTGGATATATAGCTAGTTATTTAATTAATATCAATATAAAATTGAGTATGGACATTTTTTTGAACAATTTTCCGGGTCTAATTAGTTGTTTGTTGGGGCTCTTATGGGTATTATACCAATTTGGGTCTTACAGACTAATTTCAATAAAATTATCTATCAGAACCGTATATCTATGGCAAAAAAACCTTTATAAAAAAGTTATTTATTTTTGATAAACCGCATTCAGTAATTATATTCTACAAAGTAACCAACATCGCATACTGGACTGCAAACTGTTACAACATATTATATTCGTACATAACAGCAAAAGAACCATTTAGACAAATAAAACAATAACCTATTAAATCGCAATTTATTCTGAGTCATAATAATGCTCGGCCTCGTTTTTTAGGTCGAGGACCATTTTCCCGACCGCGAGCATGAACTTCCTTCGCTCTGCCCTGCCCAACCTTGCCTTGTCATCGGCCCAACCTAAGAATTCCTTTTTTATCAGGGTATTGTTGTCGCTCTCTGTAACAGAAGCATCTGACGGTGGTTTACTGTACCAGGGGAACGACAAAGTGCTTTCCTGTCTCTTTATTGTAACTGTCCTACTTTTCTTTATCTCGACCTTCAAGATTCCCTGTATTTCTATCAAATAAATAACAGATTTTTGTTTGTGGTGCGAAATCAAGCAAATGGCCATCGAATAGTTATCATTCCGAAATTGAGTGTGTTTGTGTGTTTTGTGATTTTATTTCTGTAGTTTTTAATTATTAATTCACTATAGTAAATCGTAGTTACCTACATATGAACGCCAGGCAAAATGCACAACTTATTAAAAAAAAATATATATATATAATTTAAAAAAAAGAGGAGCATAAATCCAGCCCTTTATAGCAATGTGAGATGCAACAACTTCGCGTACAAATTTTAAAAATGATTGAAAAACTAAATAAAACAAATTTCTATATCATACGGCCTTTTCGTGTATTAGCACACGTCTTCTGTGATAATTAATAACAAGTACTACTAGTTATTACTATAGTACTACTAGTACTGTATTGACATGGAGAAGTACCTGACACACTTGACACTGTAATCACACTTGCTGGAGGACGTTTAATTTACATTAGAGATATTATAGTAGTTAGTGCACATTATTTGTTAAGAACTTACGTTTATATGTTGAATCATCAATCACCTCCAACTGTTTTACTTCGTGAAAACTACTGACTTTCATGTTATTAAGTACAACATAATCTCCCTCGTTGAAGATAAACTTATCGATTCTTGCATTAAACATCGAAACGGTAACGTATCCGGACTTCTCAGATACCTTCACACACCATAACTTATACACTTTTTTTCCACTGGTCCCCCCACGTCGGTAATTGATATTACTCGTACACTGCAATCTGCAACAACAAAAAATCATATGACTGCTAATTTAAATGTATCAGAGTCCAAAAAAGTGTTTTAAAACAATAAATTATATATATATATAAATGTTCAAGTATATGATTATAATAAATGAGTAAATTTTCAAGCAAGCCAGAAGTCTCCTCTTGCGATAGCTGCTACTCGAAGGTAGGAGTGGGTGCTACTCCTATCCCAAGTTTTGCTCCAAATAATTCTACTGGTCGTTATTTTATCGACTGTTGTGAATAAAAGGCTGAGTGGAACCTGGTGGGGCTCGAACCTACAACCAATAGATTGTAAGCTAATTTAATTGTAAGCTAGTTAATAGATAATCAATTGAGACAATTTAACTAATCAGTATTAAATCGTTATAAAATATTCTCACCTGATGAACCTGCGGATTGAGCCAGAAACGTAATCTCCAATAGGAAAAACCAGATTGGAAGCAATCGGATCCAGTCTGGCACCTCAACAACATCAAGATCACCATCACCCAACTGGTCAAGGAAACGGTTGAAGCTTAATTTAATATACAGTCCTACCGCTAGAGAAAAAAAACGGTTGAATTCGACCGCTAGAGAAAAAAAACGGTTGAATTCGTTAAGCTCGGAATTAACACCAACTCTCATTTTCCTGGTGAGAGATAACTCATTGAATTGACTCCAAAGGGTTGATCAATGCAAAGAGGCATCAACATCTGAACACCTTGATCCATGTGGAATGATAAGTAAAAGTTGGTGGAAATCACGAGAAAGAATTAACACTTTCCCACCAAATGGAGCTTCAGTGCGCTGCTAAGTCTTTTTTCATTCTAAGTGATGTCTGTGCATCATTGGTGCCCCATCCCATACAGCAATCACCTTCAAAGTTGCATCGTTCGCAGTCATGCTGAATGTTTCATTATCGGAATGTTGCAGTGGAACATGAAACCTTGAATGGAATGTGCGACCCAGAGTGAGTAGAGCTGATGCAATTCCGCTGGAGGCTGTGGCAAGAGCTATTTGTTTCTCACCAAACAGAGTGCGAGCCGCAGCTAATATAGTGTTCAATAGGAAAGTCTTACCGCAGCCACACAGGCATTCAGGAAAACGAGCAAAGAATTTCCTAAACAAAACAAAAATTATTTTAGTACCATTCTACATATTTTATATTTAATTTAATTACCTTAAGAGTAGGGATGTGCCGGATTGACCATTTTCAAATGCGAAATTTGGCAAACATCGAGATTTTTGCGAAGATTGTGAAAATCACGAAATTTCGCAAATGTCACGATCTTTTGTGTTTACCAATACTATTGCTGGAGCTTGGCAACGTCGCGATCTTCGCGATATTTTGTGTTTACCAATACTATAATAGGTGTAGCTTGGCAAACATCGCGCGAAATTTCGTGTTTACCAATAATATAGGTGGAGCTTGGCAAACGTCCCACGAAATTTTGTGTTTACCAATACTATAGGTGGAGCTTGGCAAAGGTCGCGCGAAATTTTGTGTTTACCAATACTATAGGTGGAGCTTGGCAAAGGTCGCGCGAAATTTTGTGTTTACCAATACTATAGGTGGAGCTTGGCAAAGGTCGCGCAAAATTTTGTGTTTACGAATACTATAAGTGGAGCTTGGCAAACGTCCCACGAAATTTTGTGTTTACCAATACTACAGGTGGAGCTTGGCAAACGTCCCACGAAATTTTGTGTTTACCAATACTATAAGTGGAGCTTGGCAAACGTCCCACGAAATTTTGTGTTTACCAATACTACAGGTGGAGCTTGGCAAACATCGTGCGAAATTTTGTGTTTACCAATACTATAGGTGGAGCTTGGCAAACGTCGTGCGAAATTTTGTGTTTACCAATACTATTGGTGGAGCTTGGCAAAGGTCGCGCCAAATATTGTGTTTACCAATACTATAGGTGGAGCTTGGCAAAGGTCGCGCGAAATTTTGTGTTTACCAATACTATAGGTGGAGCTTCGCAAATGTTGCGATCTTCGCGAAATTTTGTGTTTACCAATACTATAGGTGGAGCTTCGCAAATGTTGCGATCTTCGCGAAATTTTGTGTTTACCAATACTATAGGTGGAGCTTGGCAAACGTCGCGCGAAATTTTGTGTTTACCAATACTATAGGTGGAGCTTCAGAAACGTCGCGATCTTTGCGAATGTTCTAGAATATTTTTAAAAGTAATCAATATCTTACAATCATTTTTTATAACTGTTCTATAAGAAAATATATTAGTTCTAGAGATTAAAGTATTTTTATATAAATCGCTAATATTATGTTCGAGAATATTTTCAAAAGGGTAACAAAATCTATACAAAAACAATAAGAAATTTGTTTTAATGTTCTGTAACTAATTGTATTAGTTCTAGAATAAAACTTATTTGTAAATATAATATAGCTAACATGTACACTCACAAAATAGCTAGCTTCTAATTTTTATGATACAGCTACTACCACATAATTATCCATTATGGCAATGAATTTGAACATTTCTTCAGCCATTTTTGCGAAATTTCTCAAACTTTATTAATATTATTAATTAGAGGAATAATATTATAGGTAGAGCTACGCAAACATAGCAAGGTTTCAGGTCTTAATGACAAAGAGAAAATAAATACAGCAATACCCGCACTGTCCAAAAAATGGCGCACATTACTACTATCGGCTACTAATATTTTAACTAATATTTTCGAAACTAATATTTTTGCACCATAACCTACCCTGATTTGATATTTGATAATTTGATTTTTTTTTTATTGATTTTATATTTTTAAATGTTAATTAAATATGAAACTGAAATGAAATTTAGTGCAAATTGAGAAATAGAACGAAGTAATAATAGCTGTAGTTTTATACTCTCTGAGTTAAATTAGATTTACTGAAGTTTCCAAATTGCCTGTCGAATATATAAACAGGTCATTTACGGTGGTAACCTTAATCTTAATTAATAAATTAAGCCAGGTTCTCACATACTCACATCTGGAGTTTAGACTCAAGGTCTAGGAGGAGAAAGATATGGAGTTCATTGTTGGTGGAAAAGGGGAAAGATCGGCGAAAATCATCAATCCATTCATGCTGATTTGCCTCAAATAAAGAAAGGGCGATGGTCAATTGCACGTTCAAACAGAATTCAAACAGAATCTGGCAAATGTTGTTCGTATAGAACGGCAAAGTTGTGTAGAGTTGGCCTCAGTCAATACCATTTTCCACTTGCCGTTATATCCTGTAGTAGCCCCAGTTTTGAACCTCACCTTGAACTGTGAGCATGTCCTAATATGTAATACTTAATTTTATTTATAGCTCTTGAAAATCCTTCTTATTAGTTGTTACTGGAGGTGTTAAGTGATTAGTGATTCAGCTGTTCACTCTCTGCCCACTGTGTAAAGTGCAATAGGGACAGGAAATGCTTGATTATATTAATTATATTTCATTGGTGTTTTACTGTGTTCTTGGTCTATCATTATTATTAATTTACAACATTATTACCTTCTTATCAATAAACAGATTATCGCCTGTCCGAGATGGGCGATAATCTGTTTATCATGTACAGTATATTCAAGCTTATTGCGCTGATAAATTTTGTGAGCTACTTTTGTATCTTTCACGTTTTGGATAACGCAGACCTCACTGAAACAAACACACACTTGCAATCCCCCCCCCCCCCTCCCTCCCTCCCCAGTTGTCCGAACATTACTAGTCATTATAATTGATGGGAATTGTTGCTCTTTTCGTGTTTTGACTGTCTTTGATGTTTAGCAAATGTTGATGTCTGTCACCGGAAGCATCTGCAAATCTCTTTCTATTATTGGGGTTGCTGAAACTCATCTTATGACGAATTTAGGCACTGCAGTAATAACTGTATATATAAACATAACATAAACATATAGGTGTACCCGGAAAAAAATGTTACCAAGCCAAATTTGGTATAATTAGAAGCGCAAATTTATGCTCTTTAAGAATATCGAAAGTCCTCCGCACCATACCTTGGGCAACTTTTTTTATAGCCATTTTCGTGAACCCTATCCATAAGTAAAATCAATTCAAATTTACTTGATCTTCACTTGGAATATTTCATCGTTGCTAAGAGACAATGTAATATTTCATATTCTTATCTGTTAATTACATACATAATTGTATACATAATATAGACTGAAATTTACAGGTGTTAGCTAGTAGTTTACCCCACTCACGCCTGGTTGCTGGCGTTATATTGGTTCCAAGGCAAGCAAAGCTTGAATTTGACCTATTATTTTTATTATTACGCTCTCCAAACTTAGTAATGAGTTAGATCTGGGGTCTAGTTATGCATGGCTTGACTCATCAACTGAACATACTGTAAGGGACATGCCTATCAAAAGACTCGACTGGCTTGTATGCACACTAGTTGGACACTGAAAATATAATGGGGTATGGTAAATTCCATATAGACATCATCTCAACATTTCACAATAAAAAATTTCGTTCTTTATTCGTCACTTTCGGGCACCGGTAGGACACTTAGCTATTATGGTATCTAGCTAATTTTTCAAAAAATTCAATATTAATTTTTTTAAATGCAAAAATTTCATGATTAAATTATTCCTCGACATCGATGCAACAAATAATCAAAATATTATATTCTGGAACACTGTTGTGGTAGCTAGTAAAAATTTGTCAAAACCTAATAGGCAATTATTTTAGTAAGTTTAAATTTTAATAAGTTAGTACTGGTAGTAAGTAAGTTTTGTAAGTTTTCTAATGCAAATTTTATACTTGGAAATACATTATAAAGTGATTCTATCATGTTTTCTTTCTGTTTTAGAAAATGTTCTACAAATTTAGTAGATATGTTTTTTTTATGGTAGCTAGTATTTTTTTACTCGCTAGTATTTATTGAAATTATAAAAAAAATGTCAAAAAATTGATATTTCAGGTTTAAACTACAACAGGATAACCAAATGTTTACAGTTTATAAAAATTTTTTTAATTACAAAAAATACTAGCTAGTAAAAAATAACACTACAGGAGCTACCATAAAAAACATATCTACGAATTTTATAGACCATTCAACAAAACCAAAAAAACGTTAAAAAACACGATTAAAGGAATGGTGAAAAAATGGCAGGGGGTGTCGACAGGAAAAAGTATGGACCCTTTTTGCTTTACTAGCGCCCATGGATCTCTTTTTGAGGAAAATTCTCATATGAATTAACTACATAAAATCTGTAGTGATGAAATATGAAATCTTGGATGCAGTCCACACCAATGTCAAAAAATAAACAATAAAAATAATTTATAATTTGAAATCTAATGGTCCATGAATGTATATTTTTCTTTTGATATACCAGTACAGTAGCAATATTTTATATTAATATTACAAATGAACATGGAAGAAGTAAGTAAGAAAACAAAATTTAATGGAAATAATATGTGTGTTATTTGTGGCAACAAATTCCAGTCTGTGGCTGATCAAGTAACTGTTACTCGTGGACTGCCTAATCTCATAACTTATAGTGAGCTGCATGGTATAGAGGATCTTCACAGACATCTTGTTCAACAGTCTACTACTGTACCTCCTGGCGTCGTTCTTGTTCACAAAGAATGCCGTCGCCAATTTGTTGATTCAAAACGTTTAAAACCTACAGATGAACATGAACAACAAGCATCATCATTCACCAAGAGGCAGAAACTTCGTTCCACATGCTGCGAATTTCAGTGGAAGATGCACTGCTTTTTCTGTGGATGTAAAGTGCTATTTGATAAGAAGCATCCAAATAGAGACAAAGATTCTAGAATTGTCAGAACGATTCCTTTTCATGACGAAATGCTCCAGAAATGTATTCAGCGTGGGGGAGATGCATGGTCAATAGAAGTACAGGGCCGTCTGGAAAGCTGTATAGACCTTGTTGCAGTTGATGCCATTTACCATAAATCATGCCACACTCGCTTTTGTTCGAGTAGAAATTTAAGTCCTTTAAGAGGGAAACTTCTCCCACCCAGTCTTGGTCGCGGTCGTCCAGAGAACCATTCAATATTGCAAGTCTTCAATGAATTGTGCGAATGGCTGGAGGATGAAGCTGAGTTATACACTCTTGGGGAGCTTCATGATCAAATGATCGAAATGGCTGGGGACAAAATTGACGATGTGTATTCCCTGAAAAGACTAAAACAGAAACTGCAAGATCGTTACCAGAACTACATATTCTTTGCGGAAGTTAATGGCCGAAATAATGTTGTTTGTTTGCGGGATATGACCAAATTAATTATCAATGATAAATGGTATGAGGCTAAACGAGAGACAATTGAAGATGATTCAGCAAGAATTGTCGCATCAGCTGCAAAGATCATTAAGGCGCAGATCAGAGAAATGTCTTTTAATATGAATTCGTACCCATCAAATCATGAGATTCACGATGTTGATGCTGCACTTCAGTGGTTGCCCCCATTGTTGCAAGTATTTTTGAAGAATATTGTTAAATCACCAATTAAACAGGCATCCATTGGACATTGTTTAGTACATTCTGCCAGACCTCGATCAGTGATACCACCTTTGTTGCTCGGATTGGGTGTAGAATTAGACTTTATCTTCGGGTCAAAATGGTTAGTTAATGAACTTTTTAGACTGGGATACTCTGTTTCTTATGATGAAGTTACTAGATTTAAGCAGAACGCAATTATCTCGACTAACTTCAATGATGTCTTACCCAAGTACCCTGACAGTGTGACCCAGTGGGTGGCAGATAATGTTGATCATAATGTGTGTACATTGGATGGTAAAGACACCTTCCATGGTATGGGGATAATTGCAGTATCCACACCACTCAGTGAGCAACGTCCACGTAGGGTAAGTCCACCTGTGTCATGCCAAAAGATCATAAAAGTCGGGACAGCAGTTGCAAACAAAAGCATTCCAATTACTTGGTATCATGAGACGTCCGCGCATGGTTTGGCATCAGAAAAGTTCAAGCCTTTGATACAGCTTCAATTTCCATACATTCTACTACTGTCAAACAGTTGCGATTTGCTGTGGCATGCTGCATGGCAGTTTACCAATAGGGATAACCCTCGGCCAAACTGGACAGGTTTCGTCCAAGATGTATCTACTGGATCCTACCTTCCACCCTCTGCCATAACTATGATGCCGATTATTGATTTGAAACCTTCAGATGATAGTTGTATATACTCTACACTGTTATTTGTTAAAAACCAAGCAGAACATCTCAATATTCCAACTCCTTGCATCACCTTTGACCAACCCTTGTGGAGAAAAGCTGTAGAAATTATTGATGCAAAATCAATGGGCATAGTTTGCCGGCTGGGAGGTTTTCATATGATGATGAGCTTTTTAGGAAGCATTGGCAGTTTAATGAATGGTTCTGGATTGTCTGAGCTGTTAAATACAATCTATGGTGTGAACTCAGTCCCACATATTCTTTCTGGAAAGGCTATATCAAGAGCAATACGGGCGCACTTCATAGTAGAAGCAGCTTTGATGATAAAAATTTTTGATACAGTTTTCCCACTAGCACCTGAAGTGGGAGAACCAACTGTCATGGGAGAGGGAGTCATAAGCAGCATGGATGAAGAAGAAAAGGGAAAGGATATAGGAAAACCAGCAGCAACTGAAGATGTTGAGAATCACCATAAGCGTACAGTGGAATTGAATCAAGATTTAACTGAAAAATTGGACCATGGAGAGGTGGAGGAGCTAAAGGAGTTGTATATGAAGCTCAGTACTCATGACATCAGCATTCATGATGTAAGTAATTCAACTGCACTTTTGAAACTGGAGAAAGTTCTTAATTGTGTAATGAATGAACTAAAGGAAAGATCTAGAACAGCAAAGTTGTGGCTTTCTTATATTGAGTGTGTTAACACCCTGAAGTTGTTCATTCGTGCAGAGAGAACCGGAGATTGGAATACGCATCTTGTAGCAGTTGGGAGGATGATAAATATATTTGCGGCAACAGGACATTTTAATTATGCGAAGAGTGCTCGTTTGTATTTGCAATGGATGCTGGAATTGCCTAAAAAACACCAATGGTTGTATCGGCAGTTCTCACAGTATGGGTTTCACTCTGTGAGGCGCAGTGATCGTTACTGGGCTGGCTTATGGACTGATCTTATCATCGAACAAGTCATGATGAGATCTATCAAGAGCAGAGGAGGTCTTACTAGAGGTCGAGGGATTACAGAATCTGTCAGATTGATATGGGTATACAGTATCCATGAATGTGCCCAAGTGCATTATGCCATGACCACACTGACAGGACATTCTCACAGGACCAGTGAACAGCATGTGGATCTTACTACCGCAAGAAGAACAAGGGATTTTGACGACATGGTTGAAATTATCAATTGGATATCCCAACATAACCCATTTGACTCAAACCTCCCTGGGTTGAGATCATTATCATCAGGTTTAACGGCTTCTGATGGCGATGGGATAAATTGTGATGATGTAGAGGCAGTTGGTCATTCTATCCAAAAGAATCTCGATAATGTGAGCATTTTGGAGAGCTCACTGAAAAGAAGTGATCAAATTTCCACCCTAATAAACTTAGAGAAATGCATAAAAATTGAAGGACAAGCTATTCATATTGATCCAAATGCTTTGTTTTCCCGACTTATCATTGTTATGGAAAGATGTGAAGATCTGACTCCGTATTTCAAATTTGAGCTCACTCCTTTTCCAACTTCATTATTCAAGGATTCTCAAATGCGAAAAACAAACAAAGCGGTACTAGCATATCACCTTACTGCTGGTATTCCAGAAACCCATTCACCAGAACATGCTTCACATGTTTTAGATGGTGGTGCTCTACTTCACAGGGTACGGTGGCTACCAAAAGGTATGTACAGAGATATAGTTGCGCAATATCTGAAATATATAGAAGCAAAGTATGGCCCATCCAACATTGTTTTTGATGGATACAATGCGGGCCCATCAATAAAAGACCAAGAACATAAGCGACGGGCAAGGAAAACATCTGCCAACATTCAAATTCGTGATGACTTGCAAGTAGCTGTCCCTCAGAATCTGTTTTTGTACAATGAGAAGAATAAAGATCAGTTGATAAAGATGTTGTCTCGCCTCTTTACAGCAAATGGACACTCAGTAGTTCAAAGTAAAGGCGATGCTGATACAGATATTGTCTTTGAAGCACTGCGATTGGCTGCAAAAGGAGACACTGTGATTGTGGACGCTGATGACACCGATGTTCTTGTTCTTTTGCTGTACCATTGGTGTCCAGACATGGCTGACGTATATTTTCATTCTGACCGAAAACGGTTGAAAGGCAAGGATGCAACTCTGGTTAGAATTCGAGACATAGTAGAAAAATTTAGCTCAGATGTAATCCATAATCTACTTGTAATTCACGCTTGGGGTGGATGTGACTCAACTTCTGCAATATTTGGGTATGGAAAATGTGAGCTAATTAAACTCATTCACAGATCACAAGAGATCCTTCGCTGTTGTGAAACAATAAATAATGAAAATTCTTTACAAACCGATGTTGCGAGTGCAGGGCAAAAGATATTTAATAAAATGTATTCCGGAAAACCTGGGGATTCACTTGATACACTCAGATATATCCGATATATGGAGTTTACTGCGACATCAACCAAGAAGTTGCAACCTGATCGACTTCCCCCGACTGAACGAGCAGCCTTATTCCACTCCCTTCGCGTTCACCTGCAAGTTGTTGTTTGGAAGAGTCTTGGTAAGTGTCTACTGGATCCTTGCCAGTGGGGGTGGGAGGTGAAGAATGACAAGTATATATACCTGTAATGACGGATTTAGATCCTGCTCCAGAGAAAATTCTCAATTTTATAAGATGTAAGTGTAAGATCTCGTCGAGAAATTGCTGTGGCACAAAGCTATGTTCTTGTCGAAAACACGGGCTGACATGTGTAACTGCTTGCAGTGACTGCCGAGGAACTGATTGCAGTAATATCACCCAAGTCGTGCTAGACCAAGAAGGAGAAGCGGACGAATATGAAGATGGTGCAACGTTCTATAGTTCTGGATAGATACTTTTATAATGGCTGAAATATTTTTTTAAGACAAATTATTAAATTTTATTATTATAATATTAACAATTAATATTAACAAAAATACCACATTTTTACTATTAACTCTTTTCTAATAACATTATTATATTTATTTTTCTATTTATTAACAATCTTTATTTATAAATAACATTAATTGTTTATTTAAGTAACATTAATTATTACAGGTATTGTTTAATAAACGGTGTATAGATGCAATTGTTCCACTAATAAAGGGTGATATTATTTATTATAATAACTTTGGTTCATGATAAACTCTAGGTATAATATACAATTTTCAATATTTCTATTATAAATTGATAATATTTAATAATTATTATATTTTTGGTTTAATAAAATATCATTCCTTAATTTATTAATATTAATAGCGGGGATAGGAGTTACCATGGTAGGAGTAGGTGAATATATGGTGAATCTACCGGTTGCCATAGTAACTGAGACTTGAAAATTTTATCAATGAATTTTCCGTAGCCGATATAGTGGGATTAGGAGTTGGTCCCGTTGCCTCAAGATGGCCAAATCGATGGTTGATATGGTGAATCTACCGGTTGCCATGGTAACTGAGAATTTAAAATATGTTCAATGAATTCTCCGTTGGTGATATAGTGGGGGTAGGAGCTAGCCCAGTTGCTTTAAATGTAATTATATATATTCTTATATCGGTTGCTATGGAAACGGGATTTGTGAGAGTTGCCCACCCTATTGAAGAGAGGACTTTTCAGATTTCGAAAGCGGGGATCCTAGCGATTCGAACCATACCAAATATAGCTTGGTAACATTTTTTTCCGGGTACATTGTCTTATCGACCAGACTAATATACATTCTTTCAACATTGGGAAGAATGTGCAAAAAATAATGTCTAAAACACAACAATAAATGTGTAAGTTCTAGAATTTTGTATCAGGAGTTTTAATATAGTACACCATGACCCGTAATAAAGTGACATTTTCTGATGACACGGACCCCCCCCCCCCCCCATATTTTTCTACAAATCTTTATCATGTTGCTTGAAATTTGAAACACAACTAGTTCAACTCACCGTGGTTGTTACCATGAAGCCGGAATTTTCGATTTCGCCTTTAAATTTTATTTATAAGCGTTTTAAAAAAGTGTCTTTTGCGAAATCGCACCCTCTGTATCATTCCCATTCTTCACTTTAGTCGTATTTTCACATCAATAGAAAGCTTGCATTGAAAGGATTCCAAATATGTAACAATATCTGAATTTCATTGAGAAACAGCTGAGAAATAGGCGTTCAAAGATTGCAAGAATTATTGTTCGATGTAGGCCATTTATTCTATTTAATAAATACACAATATTCAAAATTCTTATTTATTTTATGAGTTGGTTGGCAACAGCGGTACCGGTATGCCTATACGATATCTATATTGCATAGCTAATCATACATAAACAAATTGTTCCAGAATATTGTGTATTTATTAAATAGAATAAATGGCCTGCAGTGAACAATAATTCTTGCAATCTTTGAGTGCCTATTTCTCAGCTGTTTCTCAATGAAATTCAGATATTGTTACATATTTGGAATCCTTTCAACGCAAGCTTTCTATTGATACGACTAAAGTGAAGAATGGCAATGATACAGAGGGTGCGATTTCGCAAAAGACACATTTTTAAAACGCTTATAAATAAAATTTAAAGGC
Source organism: Nemertoderma westbladi (assembly GCA_032718475.1). Taxonomy (NCBI): domain Eukaryota; kingdom Metazoa; phylum Xenacoelomorpha; order Nemertodermatida; family Nemertodermatidae; genus Nemertoderma; species Nemertoderma westbladi. Next base: position 31,632 of record JAUCBJ010001885.1, on the reverse strand, counting down.
GAAATCGAAAATTCCGGCTTCATGGTAACAACCACGGTGAGTTGAACTAGTTGTATTTCAAATTTCAAGCAATATGATAAAGATTTGTAGAAAAATATGGGGGGGGGGGGTCCGTGTCATCAGAAAATGTCACTGTATTACGGGTCATGGTGTAGTTACATTGGGTATTTTGGCTTTAACTGGGTGATTAATACAGTTATTTAAGTTCTAGAATTTTGTATTAGCAGTGTTAACATAGTTACATTGGATATTTTGGCTTTAGCTGGGTGATATACAGTTATATCACCCTATTGTTTAGCCAATCAGATTTGAGAATAAGCAAGAATACATGATAAACAGAGAATATCACCTGTTCTTGGAGTGATATACGATATATCAACCGGAAGCAAATAAACTGTATAACTACCGAGGCCGAAGGCCGAGTTTGTTATACAAATTTATTTGCTGAAGGTTGATATATCGTATATCACTCCTAGGACAGGTGGTATTCTGTTTATCACATGTGTTCGAACTTATTGAACTCGAAGAGGGCCATCCTGCATACTAATTTAAAGCGAACCTTATTCCAAAATTCCAATTTACATGACAATCATATATAAGTTACATTAGTAAGCTATCCCTTATAGGGTAGAGTGGGGGAAGTGCACATTGTTTTGAAAAAGTTAGACTTTGACTACAAATTATTCACTCTTGCAACTCATTTAAAATAAGAAACTTGCTTGAATTAGGTTAAGTAACTAATTACATAGCTATCATGTGAATGTCATTGTAAGCTACTCCAATGTATATTTGTTCGGCCTAGCCTAGGTATTTAGGCTATTTAATAAACAACTTGTGCAGTTTACAATGTAAATTTACTATGGATATTCATAATAAATATATCTTATCTCACTTAAATAAATAAATATTTGTTCGGCCTAGCATAATTTTTTAAAAATTCCGCTAAATGTGCACTTACCCCACATCATGGGGAGAGTGCACATGGTAGTAGATTTTTAAAAAATTTCTCAAATTAGCCATAAAAACACAACAAGTTCTAAAATTAGCCATAAAAAACACCACTAAATTAGTTCTACACTTCTAATACTTTTGTAAAGCCACTCCCTGCTCAACACTGATAACTCTCTCAGTCTGTCTACAGTCTGACAGTATCAGTATCTCTATCATATATATATATCATAATACACTCTAAAAAATGGTCTGGCCAAGTTGACAAAAAAAAAATGCAAGTTGACAAGATTTATCTTGTTAACAAGAAGCGAATGGGGATGAGGTCAGATTGATTTGTTTGAGGACAGTTTGCTTTGTCAATTTGACAATGTAAAATTGTGAAGTTGCCCAAATAACTTTGGAAACTGACACACGACCTTGCCAAATTACAGTTAGAAAGTGTCAATAATTTTGACAAATTATATTGTCAATATGAACAGTGTGTATAGGCTGCAGCAGATTCTCAGTATTTGTTAGGGTTATTTTGGTTCTCTGCCACCAAACTTTCCTTTTTTTAATTGCAAATACATAAGTATAATATTTTTTATATATTTATATATATTTTATATATATATTTACTATTTTTTTTTCGAAAATGTACATTGATTTTTTATTGAATTTTTAAATTATTTTTAAATTAATTATTTTCATTTCAGTAATTCAACCATATGTTAAAGTACCGGTACTTAATTACTTTGTGTAATTATTTTGTGGCTTGTCATTACAGCGGGGTTCTCAGCTACTGCTACTCGATAACACAATAATTAATAATATGCAATTAAAATTAAGTATATTTAAGGTAATATATATTCACGAACAAATATTCGAAACATATTCTAAAACGTAGAACATCTAAAACATATTCGAAACATATTCTAAAACGTAGAACATCTAAAACATATTCGAAACATATTCTAAAACGTAGAACATCTAAAACATATTCGAAACATATTCTAAAACGTAGAACATCTAAAACATATTCGAAACATATTCTATACTCGAAACATATTCCAAAACGTAGAACATCTAAAACATATTCGAAACATATTCCAAAACGTAGAACATCTAAAACATATTCGAAACATATTCCAAAACGTAGAACATCTAAAACATATTCGAAACATATTCTAAAACGTAGAGATAAAATGTATACATGTATAGACTAAATGTATAGGGCAACAAATTCTAGTTTCAAATATTGTGATTTCATTTGATGCAAATAACATTCTTTCAATGTAAAAGTCGACCTTTGAGTTTTGGCCTTGCTATTATATATAAACAAAGCATTTTAAACAACATTATGAAGCAGGTCCATTCCGGCCAGATTGAAGATCAGTTAAAAAAAAATTAGTATTTAAAGGCCAATATCGGACAACAAAGATGTGACTTTCGACGACAAATCTGAGGCTGTCAATCCCAACAGAAACTCGAGGAACAGCCAAACATGTAGAGATGTATCTGGATACTGTAAGTTACAGACATGAATCAGCTTAAACGCTAAATCGATTCCCTGTAGAAGGTTTGCGCGCACGAAACGATGCTCGTTGTAAATGACTGTAACTTGGTGACTATCGTTATGGTACACAACTAATGGATTAATGGGTAACTTCTTTTCGAGATACAAGGAAGCCACATCATTTATCTTTGAATCCATGTCCGCATGATCGTCTGCCTCCATTATGAAGGAGTTTTTGACATCACTAATTGAAGAACGCCAAAACTTCCGATTAGCAGGCGCGGGGAGTCGAACTGTAACCTTATTGCATAAAGTAGACGGTAATGAAAGTAGTGCATGTTTTATAATTCCACTTTCAGCTAAGCCATCACATCAGCTCCAATAGCCTTCAAGATATTCCTGCATATTTCTATAAAGGAAGCATCAAATAAACTATTGCAGTTGACCTTTAACTTCTTTTCCTTCATTAGCATTTTAAATTCGAAATTAATACATTCATATATACAACTGTTATCGAGAAGATAAACAAATGATGAAAGGAGAACAGAACCATGATGGAAAGCAACTAAGCAATATAAACTTGTAGCCTCATGTTGCTCTTTACCATGCCCATTTACAAGTAGGTAGTTGAGATCATCCTGAGATCGTTCCCGCAGATTATCCAGGTCATACCTATCTAAGTCTTTAATTCTTCCAACAGAATTCTTCATAGCAGGAAGACTACCTACCTCAACTACCTACTTGTAAATGGGCATGGTAAAGAGCAACATGAGGCTACAAGTTTATATTGCTTAGTTGCTTTCCATCATGGTTCTGTTCTCCTTTCATCATTTGTTTATCTTCTCGATTACAGTTGTATATATGAATGTATCAGTGGACCTAGCCTCAGATTCGGGGGCGGTTGCTTTTAACTTTTTCTTAACAGTTATGAATCGGTTGTATAGTTTCCCAAATGGTGTGCTAACAGTATACAACTTCCCTTTGTGTTCCTTTTGGATTGTTTTCCGAAAGAAATAGGTTCCCTTCTTCTCTGCAGTAAACACATTCACTATTTCCTCAGATAAAGTATCCAAAGTCTCGAGATTCAGTGAATCCTTGGCAAAAAGTGCATCTACTACCTCAGAAACAAGTATACCTCGCTGAGCTTCTCCCAATGGTACACCGCAAAGTTTGAGCAACTCCATTCCCCTCTTTGTCCCCTCGAGAAACTGCACAAGGTCACTCTTACTATTCGACTCTAGTGAACTTCTGCCAGGTTCAAATAGTCGTGGACGCTTTACCAAATGACCATGATCAAGGTTTGTATCATTATGTGACACACTAGCAGTAACTTCAAATTCAATATCTTTAGAAGTCATCGAACTGGAACCATTGTTTCCCAATTGCAAATCAGGAACATTAGTAGGTCTCATAAGCGGGGTGCTGGAACATAATGGAGTCGTTTGATAACCACTGGTACGGGTATCTTGTAAACTATCACTAGCACTGACATTCTCAGTTTCTGGCTTTGGGAGAACTTTAACATGCATTGTAGGTGGGTGCTGGCAGTAGAGACATATCTGTGGTGAACTGATATCTGATGGTGCCATGTATTCCTCACACCCTTCTTCTCCACAATCCTTGCAGTAGGAACGTTCGATCCCTCGTATATCCTTCATAGGTCTTAATATATACTTAATACATATAATACTCAATCAGCCAAAGGGTTTAATAGAAAAGTATACTCTACGTACATTTAGTATATACTCTAGGTCTACAACCTATGTCGCAGCAGAATGTATAATTTGCTTTGAATTAGATGCATGTGAAGGGGGAAGGGACTAATAAGAATATCAACAGAATCAATTAAGACTAAATTGTCTAGGTGTGTATGAGGTTTAAATACTTCAAATGCTTGAAAGTGGTCATTGAAGTCCTGTGTAGTATAACGAGAACAAATAATTCCATAACTTCCATAACTTCCAGAACTTCTGAGAAAAATGTTCTCAATACAACAAAACTGTGGGAAAACAAAGGAATCACATGAATATGAAAGACAAAGCGCATGTCCAAGATGATAGTCAATAGAATGAACAGTTATGCCACTACAAGAAGTAATATCTTCGTTAATATCATAGTCTAAGATTTTAGCTAAATCTGAACCATTCACAAATGAGGCCAGTGTTGTAGCTGTAGGAGATTTGACAATAAGTTCATCAAGAACCCCTATTCCAGTGCCACCAAACAGCTTGAATGCTTGATTCATTTGATGACGCTTGGCAAGCGTCTTAACAATATTTTTAAAACAACAAATCACACCCGATGTACGTTTCCAGTCACGGTGTCTTGCTTCAAGTCGTAATGACCAAATCCATATTAAGGGGCCCAATTGTCGTATGGCACCCGGGTAATGAGTTAAATTATGGAATTTCAGCTGCAAGGATTCTAGATTAAATGTATCATTATAAATCTCTAAAAATTCGGAAATAATAACTGAAAAAATATCTATTTCACTTTCAGTGAATGATGGAGCCAGAGAATGTAACAGAACTTCTCTAATTTTGAGGAATACCAGCCACACTCTCTGCCCACTGTGTAAAGTACAATACGCCCCTTCCTATATATATTAGAAAACAAATTGATTGGGTTTGGATTTTTCCTCATTGATATTAAATCTGGTTATTGGTTTGAAAGATTTTAGTATATTTATGTTATTATATTAATGCAAGTTATATTATCAGTCAAACTCTTTTTATATTATTATTACTTATTATGTTTCTCTGCAGTCACTCTGTAACTGTTACACTACTTTACCCTGTAAAGAAGAACTAGTTTGGTTTGCTTATAAAAGGGGAACTTATTATTTTTAATAAAGAGTGTATATTTCTTTAAATTAAATGAAGTCATATTTTTAAGGTATGATGATTACTGATTACTGGAAGGATCTCATTTCCACTGTCCGAGTTCGCTTGACCTAGTAGTAGTAGAGTAGTATGTAACTATAAATTTGTACAGGAAATGCTTGATTATATTAATTACAGTCCCAATCCCAATAAACATTAACTTGGTCATTTTGGCGGCCAAAACGACCAAAATGGCCAAATATAAATTGCGGCATTCATGAAAGGAACTTCTGAGGCAAGTTGGCTTGTCAATCACAGCCAGTGAATAGAGGCTGAGTGTAAGTAAAGCCCAGGATGTAGGCTTCGATTTCCGGACATTCCCTCCCCACCACCCGGACAGTTCCGTTCCGTTCGAGTAGGACACTACTGTTTTAGATTTCGCACGTTTATTTTCATTTTGTAAGGTAAACGGACCGCTTGTATCCAGACAAGTTGTACAGTATCCAATTTCCCTTTCTTAGCTCAGAAATTTATATTTTGCATCCCGATTTTACATTTTGTATCCACGTTTTATTTATGGATTTCATCAATTCAATTACACTGTATTGTTTGCTAATCTTTAAACAATTAATTAGATGACCTCCATCTGTTTCTCCTGTTCAAAGCAAAATCTAATCATGAATACTTTTTCACTGTAACTCGTAACTCAACCAATTGGACCTTTTTCGAAGAAATCCTACATGGGCATTTTGGAGCTAACCCGCTACTACACTGGAAGTGTATTTAGGTAAAGCTCTATTGTAGGCTGTGGCTCTGTTTAAGCTTAGCTGAGCCAAGACGACATACATTAGGATGGGAACACGAACACACCATATTATCCTTCCCCTATTCATTTCAATGGTAGCCAGCTTGGTTTTCCCGCACTGGGGTAGACCATTGCCATTGGTTAGCTGTATGCTATTGTAATACAAAGAGAGCAGCAGGATAAAGAGAAATGCCGACCTCACTAATAATGGGCTGGTCCCACAGGTCACTTTAAGGTAGGTGGTACAGTAGGTACTACAGTTTACATGTTCAAGGGCGCCAGTCCCTAGTCGCTAGCCCATAGTCTGTCATGGAGTTCCTGTAGTAGTTTCAGACGCTTTCACTCAGTATCCTAGTGTCCAGGAAGTTGGGAGTTGAGTGTGGGTGGGTGGATTGGTGGCCCCCATGCAACACCGCAGTGTCGGGTGACTACAAAACAAAGACCAACGACCCAAATAATAAAGACCTGTACAAATACAAAACACATGTGTTAACTTTCGTTTATTGTTTTGGTTCCCCAAGACGCCTCTGTAACCTGCTTCTTTACTAACCTGTTCCTTTAAATGGCAATGTGACCTCACGCTCTCTGGCAATAGGACCTAAAGCTCTTTGGGACGTAACGCGACTTTTACCTCTTTGTTTTGTACAGGTCACAATGAGCGTTATGTACCATTGCTATTTAAAGGAGCAGGTTAGAAAAGGAGCAAGTTACAGAGGCGTTACGGGGGATTCAAAACAATTAACGAAAGTTAACACATGTAACATGAATATGCAGGTCTTTATAATTGGGTCTTTGTTTTGTAGTCACCCTGCAGTGTCCTCGAATTATACATTGTAAAAAAATATTTAAAAAAATTTTTATTATAAAAAAAAATATTATTGAAATTAATTTCCGAAATTAACATCCCGAAATTAATTTATGGACGTCCATTAATTAGTTATTTCATTACGATTCTGATTGGTTGATAGATTAATTTCGGGACGTCCATAAATTAATTTCGGGACGTCCATAAATTAATTTCGGGACGTCCATAAATTAATTTCGGGACGTCCATAAATTAATTTCGGGACTTCCATAAGTTAATTTCTGGACGTCCATAAATTAATTTCGGGACGTTCAGATTATTATACAGACTCCTCCTTTAACGAAGCCCCATTCAACTCCTTTTATAAGACTGTGTAGTGTACTCTATCAATGCCTCAGTGGGCGGACTCAAGTAATGCAAGGCTCAGCGCCGGGTAAATTAACAATCTGTCAATAATAAAAATGAAAGCGAGCCGACATTTAGTCAGATCCACCAAATGAATGGCCAAGGAGACTGAATGTCTGGACTTAGCTGATTCGAGTTAAATCGCTTCGCCAAAACGACTAAGTAGCCCACAGGAATACACTACATTTTTTTGGTGATTTTGGCCGCCAAAACGACCAAGTTAATGTTTATTGGGATTGGGACTGTATATTTCATTGGTGTTTTACTGTGTTCTTGGTCTATCATTATTATTAATTTACAACATTATTACCTTCCTGTTGATAAACTTATATATATATATATAACTATTAAATAATATTAAGACTCAAAAACTGCAAACATACGGATTGTACCGATCAACATTATTGTTTTCACCATATTCTTCCCAGCCACCATATTTTCAATACCTAATTGAATCAAAAATAACAATTTCCATCAAGCAGACATTTCAAACAGGCTATTTCAAATACTACTACTACTAGGTCAAGCGAACTAGAACAGTGGAAATGAGATCCTTCCAGGCTTCCTGATTCTCCATAGTTGTCGCAATTTCGTTTCTCCCAAGTTCAGTACCCCTTTCAAGTTGATCTATATATGTTATAGCCGGTCATCCACGACTACGCTTTCCATGAGTTGGTTGCCAGAAAAGTAGATCTGGTATGACCTCGTCTTTACTTCGCCAGCAGTGCCCACTGAATCTTAATCTGCGTTCAAGGAGGGTGGTTGATACAGGTGGTATTGTACCATAAAGCTCGGCGTTTGTCATGTGTTGTCTCAAGCTGATGTTTAGGGCTGCCCTTAGTAGTCTTGTGTAGCAACCATAAATTCGTTGTTCAAGTGATTTAGTCAGTGTCCAGGTCTCACCCCCATATGAAAATACACTTTCCACTGTGGCTCGAAAGAATTTAGTCTTCAGGTGCCTGGAGAGATCTCATTTCCAGATGGTATCCATTTTTGATAGAGCTACCCAAGCCTTTGCTTTCCTAACTTATATGTCCTTTTTGCTACTCTCTATCCCTGATCCAAGGTACTGGAAGTCGTCGACCTTCCTTAGTTGATTATTATCAATGGTTGTCAAGTTTCCATCAACATTAAAGGTCATGAATTCGGTCTTGGTAGCATTTATATGCAATCCAAACTCCTTAGCAGCCCTCTCCACTTTATTTAGTAGAAGCTGTGCATCTGCTAGTGTATTAGAGAGCAGCGCGATGTCATCCGCAAAGTCGGTGTCTGTGACTGTATTTGCCAGATATCTACTACTTCTGCGTTATTGAAGTGTGAATCCCAGATCTTCACCCTTTGTGGCTGTCCTCATTGCGTAATCCAGCACAATTACAAATACTAATGGTGCTACAGTGTCACCTTGCAGTATGCCAGCCAGGATTGAGAAAAACTCAGTTTCACCATCTGATGAGAGTACCTGCGCTTCTGTGTCACAATATAACAATCCAATGCCGGCAACAATTACTTCTGGTATTCCATAATCTCTTAGGATTTCAAGCATTTTGCCTCTATGGATGAAGTCGAATGCCTTCTTAAAGTCCACAAAAGTCATGACTGTGGGAAGATTCTTTGACTTAATTCCTTCAATCAGTCTCCGTAGTGCAAGTATCTGAGCTATTGTTGATCTACTTGGTCAAAATCCGTTTTGGCTCTTATGCAGTAGTTTCTCTATGTGAGAAGAGCTTTAGTCAAAATTGGTGGTGGCTTTTCCCCTTTTAACATCCGATTGCAAACATTCCATAATGGTCTGTTTAGCACTCCTGTTTTCCATACCTCCGCTGGGATTTCATCTAATCCACTCGCTTTATTATTGGACATGATAGAGTTTGAGTTGCTGGGAATCTGAAGCTTATTAAGGCAACAATAAACAGCGCAAATAACTTAAACTTCATGATTTGAGAAATAAAGATTCTAAAAAATCATACGGTCGGGTGTTGTGTACCATTATAATTGTGGAAGCTGCAATGCTTCTTATGTTGGACGCACTGTACGCCACCTGGCTAAACGTGTTGAGGAACACACTGGCTTTTTGTACAACTCCGGAAAATTCTCCCGTCCAAAAAATTCTTCTATCTTTGAACACTCCTCCACCGCCGATCATCCCATGTTAAAAGAAAATTTCAGCATCTTAGCAACATCCCGTAAATTGCGCGAACTTCTCATTAAAGAGACTTTGTTCATTAGGAAACTTCGCCCCACTTTAAATGACCAAACCACTTCGACTTTCCTTTCCCTACTGTAGTTCCTTGATATATCCCCCCCCCCCCCCCCCCCCGCCGCCCCTACCCCACGTAATGCTTATTCCTGTACCGGTAGGTCCTGACTTTCTTACTGGACTGTCTTGTACTATCCGCTCTGTTGTTTCTGTAGTACTGTACTGCTGTACACGCCTTCCATATTCAATTACAACCTTTTTGTGCTATCTAGCCACACCCATTATTTGGTAAATTGTTTTTTTTTGTATTGTTATTGCAATCTTCACCAGTCTTATTATTGTATTTTGTATTTAGTACTGTCTTTCACTAATTTTCAGGTATTTATTTGTTTTTGCTTTGAAAATGATTATTGTTTAATAAATCGAAACGTCAGCTGTTTTTTAGAATCTTTATTTCTCAAATCATGAAGTCCTGGAACGCGTAGTGTTTAACCATATTAAACGCTCGGATGAAAGTTGGAGAGATGTTCACATTAAGAAGCTCGCAAATTTGGTCAAAACACAACTTCCTCCTTCCCTCGATTCCAAGAAGATTGTGCGCAATCTGTCCTCCCGCCAGCTCAATGATATTGAGATTTCTGCCCTCTCTAAAGGGTTGAATTGCCCTATAGCACCTCAGAAGATTAAACCGGAAGACTATTTACCACCCTCGAGCGGTTGTACAGAGACGTCGCCTTTGAGCGTTGTTCCATCGCCAAAGAGAGATTCAAGGCCAGACTCAAAGAAAAAGCCTTGTCAGCAGCTCATAGCTACACGCCGGGTAAGTCCAACCTTTTTTCTCGAGAGGAATGGGTCGCTTTAAAAACTCTTCGACGTGACAAATCTATCGTCATAGCCAAAATGGACAAGGGGAATGGTGTAGAAATAATGAATAGGGTGGATTACAATCAGAAACTGGAGGGGATCCTTAAAGACACCTCTAAGTTTCGCCGTTTAGATGGTGATTGGCTCAAACGATTGTTACTTCGAGAAGGACGTATCACTCGGTACTTACGTGTGTTGAAGAATAGCAAAGTTATTGACAACCAGACTTACCACCAGATTAGACCAATTGGTAGTCGTCCGGATGTTCTTTATGGACTGGCTAAAGCCCATAAAGATGGTGTTCCACTTCGACCTATCCTCTCCGCAACCAATAGTCCGTCATATAATCTCGCTAAATTCCTCGTACCGCTAATCCAACCTATATGTAACAATCAGTTCTCTGTTAAAGACTCTTTCGCCTTTGTGGAGGAGATTCCAAACTTTGCTCCTGAAATGGCGGTACACTTATGTAGCTTTGACGTAGTCTCCTTGTTTACTAACATTCCTCTAGTAGAAACTATTGATATCGTGTTAAACAATTTATTTATTATACCGGAACCCAATCCGTCTTCTTTCACACCTCTCAATAGTGTGGAACCTAGAATCTCCGGTCTCAATCGTGCTGAGTTTAAAACCTTATTGTCGCTAGCTGTTAAAGATTGTACATTTATTTTCAATGGTAAAATGTACTTACAACTAGATGGTGTAGCAATGGGCAGCCCCCTTGGCCCCGTATTAGCCAATGCTTTCCTTGCACACCATGAAACTGTCTGGTTAAATAAATGCCCCCCCAATTTCAAACCCATATTTTACAGAAGGTATGTGGATGACACGTTTTTGGTGTTTAACAATATCTCTCAGTCGATTGATTTCTTGTCTTATTTAAATTCTCAACATTCTAATATCAAGTTCACCTGTGAGCAGTCTGTAAACTCGTGCCTGCCATTTCTAGATATTTTGGTTAAACAAAATTTTAATACAAAGTTTCAGACTAGCACTTATAAAAAACCGACCTACACTGGTCTCTATTCTAATTTTAACAGCTTTATCCCTATACAGTATAAGTTTGGATTGGTGTTTACGTTGATTTTTCGTTGCTTTAATATTTCATCTAGTTACAACACGTGTCATAGCTCTTTGTTACTAGAACTCACTCATACCCTTCGTTGTAATGGTTACCCACTGGCTTTCATTAACTCTGCCATTAAAAAATTATTCAATCGTATTAGTGAACCACGATCACCCCCTATAACTACAGTACCCAAACGGAGTGTTTTGATCTGCCTTCCTTTTACCGGCCACCACGGCGCGCTTGTAAAGAAACGTCTGTTACGCCTTTTCCGACAGAGTCTTTCTCACTTAGATTTAAAAGTTGTCTTCCAAACCAGCTGTAGGCTATCCTCCCTTTTCCCGTACAAGGATCAGATTCCTGAACACATACGGTCGGGTGTTGTGTACCATTATAATTGTGGGAGCTGCGGTGCTTCTTATGTTGGACGCACTATACGCCACCTGGCTAAATGTGTTGAGGAACACACTGGCTTTTTGTACAACTCCGGAAAATTCTCCCGTCCAAAAAATTCTTCTATCTTTGAACACTCCTCCACCGCCGATCATCCCACGTTAAAAGAAAATTTCAGCATCTTAGCAACATCCCGTGACTTGCGCGAACTTCTCATTAAAGAGACTTTGTTCATTAGGAAACTTCGCCCCACTTTAAATGACCAAACCACTTCCACTTTCCTTTCCCTACTGTAGTTCCTTGATATGCAGTTCCGAGTGGTTCGCCAGTGGATCCCCAGTCTACGAGTGGGTGCTCGCCAATGTCTTCCATGGACCATCCGGGTTTACAAACAGATACTCTAGCTATAAAGAACTGGGGAACCCAGTATATGCCTAATCCTAAAAATCTGATAACTCATTTTTTTAAACCAAAAGTTTCATCATGTACAGACGACATAATTTTCACAAAAAAGGAAACTTTTAGTAAAACAAATATTGTTTATACTTTCAATGAAAGCGATAACACTAAGAGACATAGTGAAAATAAAACTAAGGTAGATGAAGCGGATGTGCATTATGTGGACAAAATTGGGGCTCATAAAAATGAGGATGATATAGATATACACTTTGTCAAAAAAAATTGACAAAAACTTACAACCCAAAATGGCTGATCTTGAACAAATTACCATATACCTAAATCAACTGAACAACGATCAGCCACCAAACATCCTTCCTGAGCGAAACGATATGAAAACCCTAGAATGTAAAGAGTGGCTGAGCGACACTGTAGTGGATAGTTTTCTTGGCTTACTTAGAAAGCAATTCCCACATGTGGCATCAGTTCAAAATGATTTATGTCAGAAACTAACAATGGAAAAATACGTTACTTTATTCGCCATCCAACTTATGGCCATTCCATATTTCGGCAAATACATGTCTGCCAGACCTGAGTTTTTACTGATACCAGAATGTTATAACAAAGAACATTTTGTTCTTCATGTGGCTGATCTGAAGATGCGACTTGTATACACCATCTCATCAACCGCATCACTGCCAGGTAAAAGAGCTTTCCAAATCTGTGAGTTATTAAACCTAATGGACAACCTGACCACCAGTGAGCCGACAATAGACAAATATGAAAACCGGGAAAGGGGCCGTCCAAGTATGACGTCAGCACTTTAGGGGGGGGGAGGGGGGTTGGGAAAATCTGATGACGTGCTGATGAGGGGAGGGGAGGGGGTCAGCCAAAATCTGACGTCAGCATGTTCATTTATAGGCGCCAGAAGAGATTTAGCAGAAGAGTAAATAGCTTGCCTATTTTAATTGTTCGAAGCCCCCGAAGGCCCGTAGCACGACCTACTGTTTCAGTTACCAGTCACCATGTTTCAGTGATTAGGACGTGTGCTACTGTGGTACTGAGGTACTGGGGTTCGCCTGAAAATGAAACATTAATCCTAAGCTAATGATTGTTAAAGACTGCAGTATTGGCAGATTGGTTCATTTAGGCCTATTATTAGCTTGTTTGTTTATTATCATTCATAAACTGCTGTCGCATCAGGTAGAAGTATGTAAACGATAGGCTATCCTACTACAACTCTATACCTTCCTATAGATAAGCTATGTAACAACAGCCAGCCCCCGTGCACCCCCCCTCCAATGCAATATAATACCTTTATCCTGCTGATAATAGTTTATTACAAATTTTTTTTTAATCTGATTTAGGGGGGGGGGGGGGGGGGGTCAACGTCTATCTGATGAAATCTGATTTAGGGGAGGGAGGGGGTCAAAATTTTGAGGAAAAGTGCAGACGTCATACTTGGACGGCCCCAAAGACAGCATGCATGGAAAGTTACAACTACCCCTAGCGGTCACAAGTACCCAACACAGGAGAACTCTTACGACTGTGGAGTTTACGTCTGCCTCTTTGCTAACGCAATCGCCACTAACTCCGAAGTTCCACATTTTCACACCAACAGTGATAGATGTAGAAATTGGATTTCTAAATGCCTGGACAATGTGAAATACTATGCCCCCGACGAATTTGAACCACCAACGTCAAATACTAGGAAGTCAACTGATGTACTGGTTGGTTCTTTGATACCCAATTGTCAAGGAAGGGACGAATCGAAACACATCTCGCCTTCCAAACTAATGGTCTCACCAATCAGCCAAAGTATACAGAGGATTCTTCAACTGCCCCGTAAAGATGCTGTGTCAAAGTTAAGTAATAGGAAGTATAATTAACTCGTGAATGCAAGCATCTGCCTTTTCTCAGAGATCAAACCAACTCTGAGTGCTTCGGAGGCAGTTACCTTTCACTTGAACCACAACAGATCATCAGAAGCGCAACTGGCACAGGACATTTTCGAGCTTCATAGATCACGTGTAAATGGAACCTTAACAGCGGCCTGTAAGTAACGTTTGAAGCGAGAATTCCTTCCTGCCCAACCACCTGCTAGCATGGAGATTCATGCACTTATTGGTGACATACAAAGTAGACTATCAGGAATGGAACTAAGGGTAAAGTCTCTTGCGCAAGAAAATATAGATCTAAGGGATCAGCTTGAAAATGAGAGACATACACGACATATAACAAGATCGGTTATGTGTGATAGTGCTGTTGTGAGTAATCCGTTGAGGGTCTCACAAGGAAGACATACTGCAACTGAGAGGGGCGATTGTAATAATGAGTATGTGAAGCATGTTCAGCACATTGTATCAGACAAACCCACAACCAAAACGGTTACGGGACTCACCCGGTGTCAACCTGGAGGGTCGGGTCAAGGCGGAGAAGGACAAGTTCTACTTTGGGGTTGATGGTAGGTTCGCGGAGGTCGTCAAGCCAGTCATGCGGCGGTATCGGCTGGTGTTGGGAGAGAGTGGGATGGGAGTTGCGTGCAATCTTTACGCGGGGCAGAGTTTGGGTAATATGTTGGTTCAGAAGCGGCCGCCGGCTAAGGGGAGGGGAAGCAGTAGATGCGGGTCCCGGTCGGGGTGCAAAACCTGCGACACCATGTTCGACATGACCCGAACCCCATGGGGTGAGAAGATTAAAGGTTTTTTCATGTGTATGTCCCACGGGGTACTTTATCTGTTGACCTGCACCAACCACCCGGGGGGGGTATTATTTGGGCCAGACTGAGCAAACCATTAGGGATAGAATGACGGGTCACCGATCGGCCATGGGTAGGTACGTGATGGAAGTGCATCCTGACCAAGAGAACATGGGGGAGTATGTGCTGTTGGATCATTTTGCCCAGTGCGGGTTAGGGTGCCTCAGGGTCTCAGAGTTTAGGAGCTACAGGTCGGACGAGGATGGGATCCACACCGAGGCGAACTATATTTTCAAGTTTAGGCCCCCATGGAACAGAATGGTCCCGGCGGTTTGACACGGTCGGGGTTATAGTTTGGTGTTTGGGCGTGTTTTGTGCCATTTATACTGCCCTGTCCCTTTTGTACTGTAAATACAGATTTAGTTTCAGTTGAATTTGCCTTGATTTAGCTTTAGTATAATTTACCTGTTGGTTCTTTGTTTTTACGATACACGCCAGACCGGCGGGATGGGTTCTGCCATTAATACTGCTCAGTGCCATTTGTACTGTACATAGTAGCGCACGGCCCCGAATAATCGCGGCCCGTATTAATTTTCAGGATATTATTCCGCATACGTCAGGGTTTACGTACTGTAGTTGTACCCCGCATACGCCAGGCTCAATGCCATAAATTCTGCTCTGTGCCTTTGTACTGTAGATAGTAGCGCACGGCCCTGCCTAATCATGTCGCGGTGCTGGATTGATTGTTTAGGTTTGTAGATTTGGTTTCAGTTTCATTTGCCTGTATCTGTTTACGCTACACGTTTTTGCACGGACATTTCACATACGTCAGTACTGTAGATTTAGTTTCAGTGTATTTGCCTGTGTCTTTTTACGCTACACGTTTGTGCGCGGATATTTCGCATACGTCAGGTATTTCGTACTGTAGTTGTCATCTCGCATACGTAAGGCTCTCTGTTGTTAATACTGCTCTATGCCATTTGTACTGTAAATAGTAACGCACGGCCCTGCCTAACCATGTCTCGGTGCTAGATTGATTGATTAGTTTCTATGACTAAGAGTTCAGTTGTTTATTTATGTTGTTAGCTCTGCGGACCGTGGCTGCACGGTCCTTTTAACCACATAACAACCGTAGGCGGAGTGTTGTTATTTGTACTGTACATATACATCGTTTTGTGAGTGACTGGTAGTCTATTTCAGTATTTGTTAGTGTTTTCTGTTTGGCCTAACTGTAGTGCAGTATTTTCAGTGCTGATGATGCCCCAAAGGGGAGAAATTAATCCACTGTTTATATGATTATAATGAAGTGTTCATTGGGCGATGAAACTCCTTGTCGTTTTAATAATTATCATTATGTTTACAAACGCCCTAAAGTCGTCATGTCACTTTACAAATAATTTCAATATTGTAATATTGCATTTGTAATCAAATAACACTTTGAAAATAAGCTGCTGCAAGGCTTGTAAGGTAATCAAATCCTATATGATTTTTACATTTTGTGTATTTGTGTTTTATTATTGTTTATATTTGTGTTTTGCAGAAGTCTCGCCCCAGCATTTTTGCCACTCCACAAACAGTATCATCTGCACCCCTTGACAATGTTGGGGTTCAACCAACTGTGGCACCTACGTCAATACCAGCACCTCCCAATACCGCTGGCTCACAAACAGTATCATCTGCACCCCTTGACAATGTTGGGGTTCAATCAACTGTGGCACCTATGTCAATACCAGCACCTCCCAATACCGCTGGCTCACAAACAGTATCATCTGCACCCCTTGACAATGTTGGGGTTCAACCAACTGCGGCACCTATGCCTCTCAGTGCCGCTGGCATGCCATAATCAGCTGCGCCGACTGATGACAGGAACATTGTATCGATACAAACGTATATGGTCGAGAGGAACACTCAAAGTAGTAGCAGTAGCAGTGCAATTGCTGAAATCCCGTGGAAGACTGTGTCATCTTCCAAGTCCAAGAGAATTCTTGACAAAATTCCCGAGGGCTGGAAGAATTCAATTCTTCCATGGGATTTTGAGTGGGTATACAATGCCATTTATACGACGCAGCATTCTGTCAACCCATCTTTAAAGTTATGGAACTACCCACCCCAGATCTCACACAGAGGTAGCGAGGGGGCACAGAGTTTAAGAGATAGTCACTACAACCGCACTCGATTACTTTGCTGGTTCCCTCGCAAAATGTGGCACATACAGTTTCACTGTGTGAGGTCGGGTTGTTGTGCACCCTTAACTTCTAAGGGGCCATACCGAATAATTCGTACTGTACTGGACATTGATAACTATTATTACATGGCTGTTGAGTATATGGAGTGTTCTTTTTGTAAGGCTACCTACATTGCCAATGACCGCCGAATGTTGGACCAACTAAATCAAGGCATCCGAGGAAGGTTTCCTGTTCTACTGACTCACAAGTATGCTTGTGACAGGAAGATAATAAGTATAATGAAGTCCCGCACTATGGGTAACAGCCCAACAGCACTTTGTAACACCTTGCATGAGACACATAGTGACCAATGGCTGCATGATACGCACTGCTATCTGCAAGATGTGATTCAAAGGAAATCAAGTGGATTAACTTCAGGGATAACCTACCCACCACCTCCTTTCTTTCGCCCATTTCCGACACCTGCCTGGTTTTTATCTATGTACGTAAAGGATGTATATTACTGTCTCCCTGAACTCCTTGCCTCTTGTATGGCTACCTACGGTAGAATCTTGAAAATAGATTCTACCAAGAAGGTATGCAAGAAATTGCAAGGTTCAGGAGTTGCATCAGCAAGCTGGGCCACAGATGTTGGTAACGAGATTGGGCAGGTATTACAGTGTGTGTTAACACAGTCAGAAGGGCTAGACGACCTCAAGCAAATGGCTGATGGTTTAACCAAGAGGTTTAAATCTGCAGGAAAGCCACCACCTGAAGTCATCTATACAGATTGGGACTGTTGCACATTGGTTAATGGAAAGCCTGGGAAGACAGCCAGTCTGTTTTCTGGTTGGCCTAGCACCCTTGTTCGTCTCGATTCATGGCACTTTATGAGGCGTATGGCCAAAGGTTGCACCTCAGAAAGCCATCCTCTTTATGGAGTGTTCATGTCTCGTCTCACAAACGCCATGTTTGAATGGGATGCTGAAGATTACCAACTGCTCCTTCGTGCTAAGATTAGTGAACAAACTGGAATTGTCTCCCTCTCAGAAGTTGCTGGGAAGAAAGCTGCCCAACAGGCAATCATATCACCCGAACTGGCATGCCACTGTCGACGTCGCACCCGAGGTGTTGAAGCAACTCAGAAGGTAATTGAAGATCTTATAGGTAATCTTATGCAAGCAACTGATTTTCTAGGAGTCCCTCTATTCCGTACCAACATATTGGAAATATGGCAAGAGCAGAAACGCCATTTACCTTGCCTTCAGGATGTTCCTGGTGTTACCTTATACATACCTACAGGACACCTGACTAAAGGAGACATTGAACTTCCAGTATATCGGTGTGCTCGAGGGACCACATCTCTTGAGTCTTTTCATTACCACCTTGCGAAATTCATTCCTGGAAACTCTGCAAACCTTGTTAACTTCCAAGCATATCTCTTAGAAGGAATTACAAGGTGGAATCAAAATCGTTCCTCTGAAGCCATCCAAGCAAAGGAGTCGAAAAACATACAGTCCTTTGATACACTTTTGAAGGGGCTTGTCGTGGACATGAGAACACTCTACTCCTGACCAGCCATTGGTAGATCACCATCTGCCTGGTCAGGCCATATAACCCCGCAGCCAAGTAAGTTGCTATATAAATAAATGTAAAAGTGACATAAATTATGCTATAAATAAGTTAGCTTATTGGCGGGAATTCGGGTTGACAACAATGCTGGGTCGACTACGAATCGTAGCGAGTTGGAGGGAATTTGGGTTGACAACAACAATGGGTCGACGTCGATATGGAGCCATCCTGTTGAGGTTGTGGGGCTCTGGGGTGATTGTAATGAACTGACTAAGAACCTGAGACAACGGATGGAAGTTTCATGGCATTCCCCTCCCTCTGGGCCGATTACGATCCTGAACCACCCCACTGAGGAGATCTATGCAGCACAGCTCCTCCGGTGACCCCGGGTTGGGTAGGCCTGGGTAACCATACAGCCTATGACCTAACCAAAGGAAACTCAGAAATTGGATCAACTCCCAATTATCAAAACCCCCAAAACTGGGAGACAAACAATGGGTAGTTGGTGTGTTATTTTCAATATACAATAGTTCAAACACCCCCCATGTACACTTCAAAACCGAAACAAGACAATCCCTGACATACACCCACAGTCATCCTTCACTAAACTTAATGTTGACAGCCAGCCATCCATTAAATGTGACATTGACTCCTACTCAGCACCAAAAGAGTACATAATCCGAGACTTAAATGTTAGTATAGATGGGGATAATACAGTTGATGAGCAAATGGTTATCAACAAAATGAACCCTGAAGGATCATTGTTGAAGATCTCAGTAATGATGGTGTTTGGAGAAAAAGGATATATCTGGCTGCAATAAAGCAAATCAATTCCACTTTAACAATCCTCAACCCAAAGCAACAAATATTAACATAAACATGAGACTAAAAGAAATAAAACAATACAACATTTGAGATTACTTTAAATTAAATGAAATGACCCCTGACAGCGGTGTAGACGATGTTGAGCAGACGAACCCCGGCAAACTACCCGTGGGGTACAGTGATGACAAGGCAGTAGAGCATTCATACTGTACCTCCACACTCATCCGATTATCACACATTGGAAGGTAAACGTTTTATAAATGACGGCATTGTGGATGGTTTCTTTTCTATTCTGGGTCTGGGGATCCAGTTTTCCGATGTATTAACTACAACTCCAATCATCAATCAATCAATCAATCATTTAATTTCCATTTATGTTGTAGACAAAAAATTCCACATATTTGTAATATGTAATATCCATTATAATACAATGATATATGATTATATTATGCAATTGAATATATATAGACAGAGGCAGCATAATAGTATTACTACTAGTTGAGCGCTGCTCCTGTTCACAGAGATGATGGCGAGGGGTAGGGGGGGAGGGGGGGGGGGGAGTAAGCCTGTCAAATTTTGACATCTATGTCACGAATAATTTATTGTCCGAAAATGGTTGAAAGGATATTCAACAAACATGTGCGCATGTACTGTAGATATTACTATAAATATTAATCACATTTATATAATTTATAATTTATGTTTATGTTTTGCAGTTTTATTTTATTTATAGCAAGGAAAACAACATTTTTTTCAATTTTGTTATAAATATGGGATTAGATGGACTTCTGCATATCGTAAGAGCAAGGGAGTTCCATAACAAAGGTCCCTGATAATGCAGTGAATCTTGTGCGACTACCAAACGTGTTGACACTAAGTGATAGTTATCCTTTAGGAATGATCTTGTGCCGTAGTTGTGCACTGGTGATGTTTTAATAAAATGGGGAGCTTATGCTTCAGGAACTTTGCCTTTCGAAACATTGTACATAAATGATAAAACTGGGAATTTGCATAGTAAGTCAATAGGCAAAATATTTAATCGTCTATAAATTGGGTTAGCAGATGAACGATAATTACTGAAAGTTATTGCCCGCAGTAGTTTGTTTATTTTTGTTTTAACTGGATTTATCACGTTTGACTTAGCTGCACCCCATACGATTAATCCATAGGTAAGATATGGGTGTATCAAATAGAAATACAAAACCCGTAATGTAGAGGAAATAATAATGTGTCTCAGTTTATACACTATTCCTATTGATTTCGATATTTTACTTAATACGTATTGCGAGTGTGTTTTCCAGTTTAAGTTACGATCAATAAAAAGTCCTAAGTATTTTGCTGCAGAATTAATTTTCAATTTAGAAAAATTGACAAATACAGCTGGGAAATTATTTGAATCTAAGTTACCATTAAAAAACACTATGTATTCAGTCGTTTTTTAATTTAGTGTCAAACGGATATCAAGGAGCCAGTCCGCAACCTTGGATATCTCAACTTTAAGTGCAACTTCTAGATCTCGAATGTTTGTTGAGCTGTACACCAATGACGTGTCATCCACAAACAGGATCGAGCGAAACACCAGTACAGCCAGTATGGGTCAATCTGGCCGAGGAAAGCGGAATAGCGTAATCTTTTCATATTTTGATACTGTTAGAACTCTAACTGCAGCACAAGAAACTGGACCAGGCATTTGTAGTAATTAACAGACAACAGGAGTACCTGGAAAAAATCATACATGACAAACATAAAAAACTATATGGTGAGACTCTATTGGATTCCTTTGCCATGCCATCTCCATACACTGGAGAGCGGATCGGTGTGAACTATCTTCTCCACCAAACCCACGAAGACATTATGACTGAGGAGGAGCTTGATATTAAGATCGAAGCTGGTTTCGAAAATGTCGATTTCAATGAAGTCGACATTGGACTTATTATGTCCAACATTCCCGAATGTGATGCTGCTGACCCTTTTCTGGATGATGATGGCAATCTTGATTTTGAAAACTTAGAGCCGCCAGGTAGTAACAATGAACAGACAGTACTGCAGGATGTGGTGATCATTGATGATATGGTTGGTGCCAGTACTAGTGGAGGAGCAACGGATGCAGACTCCCTTCCTGGTTGGGATCGTGTCGTTGCTTTGGCGGAACATCTGGCAGAACTAAATAGTTTGATAGTGAGCATAACTGATGCAACAGCTATTGTGAAGAAGTTCAATCAACTTCATGAGTATGATAAGAAACATATCGAATTCCAAAGGAGTGTTTCTTCTACTCGACCTTCACATCCTTCAAGTTTCAGATTAAAGAAGGCCATGAGTGGACAAGATGGAGCAGAAACTTTGCGAACTTGTATAGTTTGTGGAGGTCCACCAGCTTTGAGCCCTGCACTAATTAGAGTGGTTCAGGCAATATTCATCAGGTTGGGAGAAGTATATATTGAAAATAAACGCATTGTATCTTCAGGGAAGAGGATATCTGTATCCCGCTGGAAGTTGATGTGTCAACATTACCTAAGACTGCGGAATCGGATTTCCCATTGCTCTGCAATAACAGATCATTGTAATTTGACACTCTACAATGTCAACGAAACAACCCTCAGGCAGTGGTGGGAAAAAAAAAACCGACGGGAAGAGGCTAAAACTCTTGTAGGAAATTTGGGGTTGCAGAGTTCTGCCCCAAATGTTGCAGAGGAACCACTCCCTGAACCACAGCCTCTCAGGAAAAACATCGAGCAACCCATCACACCAATGTCTATCTATGATCCTGTGGATACCCGAGGCCACGCCACTGTCAGGAGTAGGAAAGAAACTGTTGATTCATCGAAGTCTTCAGCCCCTTCAGTTTCAGAACCCCCTCCACAAATGCCTTTTCAACCATATTTACCCTTCCACCCACCTTACATAAACTGCAATCCAAATCCATACTACCCATATCCATACCCTATACCTTCCCACTCGAAGTATATCCAGCCGAGCTATGACCGACCATCCCAGGATCAGTGGGATAGCAAACAGCCTCAATCAGACATGATTTTAGGTCCTGTCCAGGTGCAACATCGACCTATAAGCCGTACAACCGCTTGGCGAAGACGTAAAGTATCAACAACAGAGCCTTTCACTCGTAAGATTCACAAACCTCGCAGATGTCATAAATGCCAATCACTATTAGGAGGGGATGTTTATCATCGTCATTATTTTGGGCATATATACTGCCCATATGAAGTGGGGCAGGTATCATATGATGAGTGGTTGGATTCCATCAAGCGCAAGTAAACTTCTTTACAACTCTGTCGAGCATAGACTTCAATAATACTCATGATTATTGCACATTGCCAATATCAGTAGTAAATATATAAATAAATAAAATATATTTCATGTATATATCAAGGTATAAAATTACAATTTTTGAAATTAAATTTTTTGCATAATTGCCTTTCATTCCATCAAATATAATTCCGTAAGTGGTGGCAAAACATAGATTATTGACTTGCTTCATAATTTGGCACTCTTCTAATATTTCTCAATAATATTGCTTTACAAAAACTCCAACTTTTTCCACCATTATTTTAAATACGTATTTTTTATATTTTAAATACTTCGGTGTAGTAGTAGGAGAATTATTTTGAAGGTATTTGCATCTCATCTTATTGTTCTCTGTTTATTATCCATATTATCTATCACTTGTATTTAAATACCAAGATATAAATAATCGCGATAGTTAGTATATCTATTATGGTGCTTGAAATAATTCCTATGCAAGTCCTGTTATTCATTCGCTGAATATAATGTGTATACCAAGATATATATAATTGCGATAATTACCGGTAGTATATGTATTATGGTACTTGAAATAAATCCGATGCAGGTCATGTTATTCATTCGCAGAATATAATGTTTATACTCATATTAAAAGGCGGTACTTTATATTTATAAACAATTTATTTATTTTTGCTCCTGGGTTGGTTGGAATCCCGCATCATCACTACAACACGTGGGGACTTCGCGCAGCACAGGTCAGGTCAACCTTAGCATAGCAGTACCATTAGCGAGCTAGTAATTCACCCCCTTGCGGCAGGCAGAGGAACTATAGAGGTCTGTCTGTGTGTACAATTTCTAAAGATTTTATAGACTACATGTGTACCTAGTTTAGATAGTAGCTACAGTCTAGGGAATCCCCCAAAAAGATGCAGCTGATTGTGACACTGTATTTATTTCCCTTATAGAATCAGCTGATCTTCATGATATTTTCGTCTTCCTTCCCCCTTTTTCCCTTTCCCTTCCCCCTCAGCACAGAGAACTTCTTCCCCCTGCCTACTTTGGAGCTGGGGGAAGATCTTCTCTGTGCTGGGGGTAAGAGCGCGTAAGAAAAGGGGGAAGAGGGGGAAAGAAAAGGGGTATGGATCTATAAATAGCATCCAATAGGACGCCTCTATTTTACGACCGTTCTATACTGTAAACATACAGCTGTCTACCTTATTGAGAAGTGGTAATACTACTTAATGGTTGCTAAACTTACCCCCACCCCCACCCATCTATCATTACACACCTACTGACTGTAGTTAACCGTACATACCCATTCCTACATACCTACTTACACGTACCCTCCCACCCACCTAAAGATACAGAGTTATAACGATTTAAAAATTGTCAAAAATATCCAAATTTGGCCCAAAATTGGCCAAAAGTTAAATTATTGGCATACTGTTCAATATTTTTGGCCAATATTTTGACCCGATGAACAACTGTATTGGATATGTATTTGGTATGAGTTTCAATCGAAATGGCCAAGCTGCTTTGGTGATAACGAGAAAACAATGTAAAAATTTACCATTTTGATAATTTTTGGGTAAAATTAAAATGTGGCCAAAATGGCCAAATTTGGCTAAACGAAATTTTTTAATGAAACTTGCAAATTTATCCGCGCACAAAGTCTCTGAAGAACATTTGAAGATTTCAGTCGCCTTCACTCCGAATTTAATCATTTAGTGCTAGAAGTTTCCAAATTGGGGCAAAAATCCACATTTGGTGGCCAATTTGGAAATGTTGGAAAACTAAATTGAAAAAACAAAACCGTACAAAATTCTTAGAATAACAAAAACTACAAACGTGGCAAATTTCAGAGAATATAATTCCTAGGAAGTTGTAAAACGCCCCGAGTAAGCTCCACTTTCTATATACTAATGTTGGAACGCCTACGCCCGGTGTGGGAGAATCCTCACGAAGGATCCTCCCACGTTGTGTTGTTTTTAGGTTTACATAAGAACCGCATATCCAACTAGCCCGTGTATCTGTATCTCTGCTTGTATAATGACTATCTGCAAGTTATATATATATACCATTCAGCACCACATTGTATAACTTTTATAACTGTATAATTTCCCTCATGGCCTTCTTGCAGCAAACACGGTAAATCATGTACAGTCGGGGTCTCAAAGTGCATCTGTTCTTTGAGATTTTCTCAAAGTTTTTCTAAAAGTGTCTAAAAGTCATTACATTACTCCCAACGGCCGCTTTGAATTCTTGTAGACACTTTTAGTTGGGAATCTCAAAGTGATTTCCTGCTTTTAGGCACTTTGAATTCTTTGAGAAATGTTACTTTGAGGTAGTTTGCGGCACTTTTAATTCTTTGAGAAAATAAACTCCGAGGTATTCCTGATTGACAGCTCGTGGTAAGTTAACTGAGAGGCAGAGGCATTCTCGGGGAACAATATTATGCGGGCAACAAAGTGATACTTGTGAGCTGGCCAGTTGTTGCATCGAAGCTATATTCCCATTAATTTATCAAATTGAGGTTCCTGAGGTCATTACGGGATGGGTTTTCGGTCGCAAGTACAAATTGAATTTACGGCACCCTAAAGTCTTTCTAAAAACATTCATTCAAATAATATATGAAACATAATTAGTGAAACAAGATTAATGCTTGACAAGATAGATTATTTTAATAACATAATACAATATCAGATTAACAATTAATATAAGAGAAACTGCACTGTAGTATCTCTGTGTATACGCAGTTTCATTATAATGACCTAAAGAAGCCCTGTTGGGAGAAAGCTTGTAATAACATTTGTTATTCATTTCATTAGTCACCTCAGGTCAAACCGTACTACCTTAACTGTTTAATTAATATGATAACTATGTTGACGAGAGCGCGAGAATTCCTTCTTAAAAACTAAGAAAGGCTTTCGACTTTCAAGTACGATAGAACGGCTACAAACTTGTGTTGTTTTAGCTTAATAGAGATATTAAAATATCCCCTGCCGCTGGCGTTTATATTTGAGCATATTTTAAATGTTTGCCTCATATTCAATTGATGTGTACCGCCTCCTGGCAAAGCGGCTCCCAGTTTAAGCTATCAATCACAGCTAGCGAGTAGCGACCCACGGACGGCGACCTTCAAACAAACAGGTGCAGAGTCGGAAAGAACTGTCACATGCTTTGCTTGGCTTGTGGTACCATTTGATTATATAATAGATTTTGGCAGACTGGGCGGTCGCTCTGACCATATGCATTGCGCACCAACAATGCCTAAAACATCTATGGGAACAGCCAATTAGTGCGCTTGAATCATTTGTCTTTATTCCTGCCTCTATCGTTATTCTTTACTTTGTATAACACAATTTACAGTGCGGCAAAGTATGGCTGGTTGACCATTGAAATGCATTGGTAAAGGTATTCGGCGTTCACGTAGGCTTAACAAATTTAAACAGTACAGTTTTAGCACTATACATTAATATAGATAGGGCAACAGACAAACTGTCTATGACACAAATACCAACACATTCCGATAGCCCGCAATTATGGCGTCTCTAAAGAGTCCAAATATAAATTAATAAAATCCTCTATGAAACAATAAAAATACCTACAAAAAATACTGCTGTATTAAATATTAGTTACTGCAGTAACAAATATTTATACTGCAGTAATAAATATTTATTACTGCAGTAACAAATATTTATTACTGCAATAATGAATATTTATAAATTAATAAATAATTGAATAAAAATTTATACTGCAGTAATCAATATTAATAAATAATTGAATACAAATTTCTACTGCAGTAACAAATTATTTGTTACTGCAGAAAAAGACAATTTTTTATTACTGCAGTAAGTTTAATTCTTACTTTCAGTAACAAATATTTATCACTGCAGTATTTTTTGGAGGCATCTTTATTGTTTCATAGAGGTTTTTATTACTTATATTTTACCCTATAGTCAAAGTCAATATACCCCATACCATAGCCAGCTTCAGGCAGGACTGTATGAAATGACTGACAGTACTACTTTGAAATCTTTGAGGACACTTTGTCATTTTCTTGGACCACTTTTAGAATTTTGAGACACTTTTAATTCTTTGAGAAAATCTCAAAGAACAGATGCGCTTTGAGACCCCGACTGTATCTTAGATTGTGCAATCTCTTTGCAGATAATGTTTGTGAAGAATTTCATAATGCGATCTCCAACAGATCCCACAAGACAAATGGAAGAAAGGTTATAATACAGGTGCCAGTCTGTGAATGGTTATGTAGTTCGAGTATCATTCATTGATCGCATTGTAGTCACCAAATGTTTAATGTCGCCACATCAGGAAGTCTATCGCAAGTAGCAATAGAATGTAATTGGACATGTCTGTGATTAGAGGTGCTCCGATTGCACTATACACAGACATACAATATATTAATGACACACACTATAGGCGCAGAGTGCTATAAAATTGGATGACGAAACCAATAGAGTTTATAAAATATTATAAACATTAAAAGATATCGAAGAAACATTGTGAAATATTAAATAAAATTATATCAAAAAGTTGTGTATAAAAACTCACCGATTATATAAAAATACTATCTACAAACTACAAGTCTCCCAATACTAAAGGGAAAAACCAATGGCCATCTAGTGATTGTAACAGTACTGATAAGTCATCAGCAAAGTCTAGATCAGTAAGACACTTTGCTGGATTTCCTCTACTTCTAATGCCAGTAGGATGGATTTACGACTATTAGCGACCTTCCATATAATCTAAGGTAGGCCTATGATGATATATGTAAACCGACCAGCCGACCACTTGCAATTTAGTCTCAGTTGACTGGGTCGCCTTTATATATGGGCCAAGAGGTGGTTGGAATAGTCGAATTTGTCGGCCAAGTCGGCTCCACCTATAGTCTATATATAAACTCTTATGACTTTTAACGACCCTAGTCTATTGTAGACCTATGATGATATATGTAAGCCGACCAGCCGACCACTTGCGACTTACTCTCAGTATGAGGACTTACTGTGGGTCAAAATTGGTTCATCTGAACATGTACCTAATGAATGGGTTTATTATGTGTGCAGTTTATATTCCGCCATATGGTTCAACATCGCAATCCAAGGATGCTAAATCTAATTTCGGCTCCATTGAAAATGCCATAAGATTGCTCAGCGCAACATACAGAATTATAGTAATAGGTGACTTAAATTCTAGAACAAATTCGATTTCATTGAGAATGACTCGCATGCTATATGTGATTTATTACATGATGAATATCAACGTGATGATATTGATTTTGAGAGGTTTAGGTTCCAAAAAGTTAGAAACAATATTGATCCTGTGACTAACATTTATTGGAATATGTTGTTGGAATTATGAAAAGCATTCGGATTGCTTTTGTTTAATGGTAGAGTTGGTAGTGACAAAGATACGGGTAGTTTTACATTTTATGGAAGTAATGGTCGATCAACGTTTGATTATGTTGCGGGGCATGGAGCAGCTATTTGAGCAGGCCTAAATTTTTCGATAGGGCACCAAATATATTTTCTAACCATTGTGTGATTTCTGTAGGTTTCTCATATTATGAAAATCATATTGCAACTACACCAGTGGTATCGCAGAATTCGTTTAAGGAGAATAATACAAGAGATAAATGGAATGACAAGAACTCAGCCGCATTCTGCAATACTCTGGGGTCAGATGAAATTAACAGTGAACTAAATTGCAGCTTAGACATGATCTGTGATAGTAGACAATAAAAAATATGGTTAATTATTTAAAAATGCCGCAAATATAAACAATAATAGCAGTGCATCTCCTACCCTAGAAGAGTTTCATGCACATTTTAGGCTATTATCTGGGGTGGGTGGTGCTTTTGAGGACTATGGTATCTATCACAGATGACACAACCGTCGATCTGGAAGATGCGAAAGATATATTTGAGTTCAACCTTAACACATCTCATTCCACATCACATTATCTGTCGAATTAAATCAACTTAATATATACTTAACATTGATATTTAATCACCTTATGTATGCGGATGACCTTGTATTAAATTCTCCGTCTGTAAAGGGTATGCAGTCTTTATTAAACAAGTGTTTACAATTCAGTTTACAATTCATTACGATGTTAACTTTAGTGCAAAGAAAAGTGCAATTTTGATTATTAGGTCAAAATCTCAATCTAAATGGTCTTTCCCAGAATTTAAATCAGGTACCTTAAAAATTCCGTTCCGTGAAACTGTTAAATATTTAGGCCACTTTATTACAGATACACTTAGTGATGATAAGGATATAGTTTGGCAAATTAGGAAATTATACGCCCAAGGAAATAGTCTGAAACGCCGATTTCAAGTTAAGGTAACACTATTTAGAGCTTTTTGTAGCAGCTTATATATACTTGTCAATTATAGTGCAATTTGAAGAGAATAAATATTAATATATTGTCGGTAACGTTTAATATATATTTAGAATAATAATGATACCCCAAATATACATATAATATATATATAATAAATATACAATATATATACATTAAATATATCCAAATACTTTAGTGCTTCTCAAATGTGGGTCTCAAATTACTTAACGGATTGTGCAGCAGTTATGCGGAATTTAATGTACAGTATTATTGTTCGGTTGCAAACTAGTAAAAACTTAGTCAATAATATTATTAACTCTGATGTAACTTTTATCACTCCCCTGTGGCGTAGGTGGTCGGTCATCTGAACTTCACATAAATTTCAATCTCGATAAGAATCTACGATTAAACGTGTTTGTAAAGTAAGCTTTTGGCTATTAAATATTATGTTGGTAGGTGGTGATGTATATTATATTTATATATTATATTATTATATTATATATATGTTTATATATTTTTCGTGTTAAATATACAAAGATGAATTGAATTGAATTGAATTGAATTATTCTTTCTCATCTACAAACATGAATCAGAGGTTTAATTCCCATCGATAGAGCAAAGGCAACGCCTCCCAGCGGTCAATAATAGAAATTGCACTGAGTACTTTCAATAAATTTAAGATATCATGGTGGGGCGAGCCACGAAAGAAACGAGGTGTTCAATTGTAAGGCACACATAAAGTAAATGAACTGCTTAATACCGATAAAATAAAATAAACCTTCGGCATTTCTTAAAAATCTATTTCGTATTTCTATTCATAAGTAAGATAGTATAAACAATAACAACGAATAACCTCCAGTATCGGGTTTACCGTATCACCTTTCAAATAAACTACCGGTAACTAATATCTTTTTAAACAAGTATAAAATCTTACTTAACATTTATTTAAAGCAAATATATACACAATACACTTACATTGCAGAGTTAGCAATCATTATAATACCTAAACATTCCAATCATAATATTGCAGAAATACCAAACAAAACGAACTTAAACTTAGATTCAATTATCATATAATAATTAATAAATTCTTAGGTTTTCAAATCATCTCGATAAACTGAAAACACAATATATTTCCCGGCATTAGTTAACGTAGAAATAGATAAATATTGCAAAGCTAGTTGAAATGGTATGCTTAACTCTTGTTAATTAATCTCATTCCCAGGAGTGCTTATATAATATCGTTCCCAATATTTGGTAAAATTGAGATTGTTAGATTTATAATTATATTTTAGTTATAATTCACCCTTGCGAGCAAAACTCAAATAATAAGAATAATAAAATTTTATAAAGATCTACAATATTAAAGGTATTTTATAAAATTATACTGCAGTGTACACCAAATCAATACAGACACTAGATAATGTTCTAGAACATTTAGAAATTCTAAACTTTAGAAATATTGTAAGTGTGGTATGGAGGAGGATAAATATAAATGACAATTTTATTAATTCTCATGAAATAATTAACTTTTCGATTTACGTCAAATTTCCACCGTGTTTACTTTGTAATCCCTCCTCTAGTTAGCTAGTAAATTCCGGCTGCATGACCTTTTGTTTAGGATGCCTTGGTTCGAGCATATGTGATATACAAAATATCACCTGTTCTAGAATTGATACCGGTAGGCGAAACACCAGTGCCAGTTACAGTCCTCCAATCGTTAATACTATAATATTATTATTATAAAATGAAATCAATTACTTTATTTTACTTCGATTATTATGCTATTCAGAGACAGGGGGAAAACTGGACGCAAAGCCCGCCTTGGCGTATTAATATCCGCCTCAATGTTAAATTTTCAATTTAGGGAAAGGAGCAGGTTACAGTGGCATGTTATATATACGGTTTGTATTAAAACAATAAACTAAACACAATAGAACAGATTACAGTTTTATTTTTGAGAGTAATAATCTGTTATTTGCGTCCAATTTCCCCTGGAGATAGATGAATTTTTATTGCGTCCAGTTTCCCCCCTTATCTGGCTATTCAATACTAATTTGAATAATGTTATCACATAGAAAATTATTAAACACCAAATAAATTTATTCACACACCAAAATAAATCATTAAACACCAAAAACAATTATTGAACACCAAAATAAATAAAACTGCTCCCCAAAACCAATTATTCACACGAAAATAAATGACAAAACCCCCAAAATAAATACAAATTTTTCCAAAATAAATGTACATTAATTAAATACTTATTCTCCCAAAATAATTAAATATTCTACCAACCAAAACAAACAGACTCTCAGTTGCAGACTCTCAGTTGCAGACTCTCAGTTGCAGACTCTCAGTTGCAGACTCTCAGTTGCAGACTATTGGTAAGAGGATCGTTGGTATAAATATTTTGTTTGATTTATGGAAATTAACTATAATATATGTGCTATTCAGATAAAACACCGAATACTGAGAGCACAAAACAATCTATAAAAATTTTAAATGAATATCAAAATAAAAAGACGAAGAAGGACATACATAAC